>JAXIVD010000276.1:0-30000 GCA_036785275.1 Cancer borealis | reverse complement strand
GGCTGTTTGCGATAAACTAGACTACACTATCTAATCTGGGATGAAGGATACAGGATAGTATGGGTGAGGGATTCTCCCACCAGCCACGACTGGCAGGAGAGGAAGGCCAACCATGCAATATAAGTAAAAATAAATAAATAAATGCGTGGAATTAGATTAGACTAGCCTATTACTACTGTCACTAACACTACTACCTGGCAAGCGATGTCAGGCCCCTAGCGACGTCCTTCCGAATCGAGATTTTGTAATTACTGTACATTAGAAGGAACTTGCTCAAAGTTTACTATGTTGACGAATAATGTTTTAGTTGCGGATTGGCTTCTAAGTATTTGTCCAGTCTATTTTTGAATGTATTAATTGTTTTACTGTCGACGACATTGGCGGGCAGGGAGTTCCAAACGTTAACGATCCGATTGAAAAAGAAATGTTTGGCTTCGTTTGATGTGAATCTTTTACCAGTAATCTTAAAAGTATGACGTCTTCTTGTTATATTTGATCGATCAAAAGTAATGTAATCTTCTGCATTGATATTATCAAATCCTTTAATTATCTTGAACATTTCAATTAAATCTCCTCTCATCCTTCGTTTTTCGAGGCTGAATAAGTTTAATTCTTTAAGTCT
Organism: Cancer borealis; assembly: GCA_036785275.1. Classification (NCBI taxonomy): domain Eukaryota; kingdom Metazoa; phylum Arthropoda; class Malacostraca; order Decapoda; family Cancridae; genus Cancer; species Cancer borealis. The sequence continues at coordinate 29,378 of JAXIVD010000276.1, read as the reverse complement.
TTCTTCATAAGGTTTATTTTTCAGCCTTGGAATCATTTTCGTTATTCTACGCTGGACTCTTTCCAGTTTGTCAATGTCCTTTCTGTAATATGGGGACCAGAACTGTACGCAATATTCAAGATGAGGTCGTACTAGTGAATTATGCAGTTTTAATATGACTTTTTCTGATTTATTTTCGAAAGTACGCCCAATAAAGCCGACCAATCTGTTAGCGGTTTTAACTACCTCTGAGCAATGCTGACTGGGTTTTAAATCGCTTGATATTGTGATTCCTAGATCTTTTTCCTTGTTCACTGCAGAAAGTAGTTTTCCATTCATTTGGTACTGAACGTGATCATTATTTCTTCCGATATGTAGTACCTTACATTTATCAACGTTAAATTTCATTTGCCATTTATTGGCCCAAGACGTTAGTCGATCAAGGTCTGATTGTAAGACTTCTCTGTCACTTGTCGAAGTTACTTTACTGGCAATTTTCGTATCGTCAGCGAATTTTGATATTTTGCATGAGATCCCATCATCTATGTCATTAACATATATCAGAAACAAAATAGGGCCAAGTACTGAACCCTGTGGTACGCCACTTTTTACGTTTAACCATTGAGAGGAGACACCGTTTAAGACTACTCTCTGTTTACGTTCAGAGAGCCAGTCCTGAAGCCAATTGTAGATGCTACCAGAGATACCGTGAGTCTTTAGTTTGTTAAGCAATCGTTGATGGGGAACTTTATCAAAGGCCTTTTGAAAATCCAGATATATGATATCTACTGCTCTGCTTTCATCGTACGTGTCAAAAACATTGTAAAAGAAGTCTAATAAGTTAGTTAGACATGAACGTTTATTACGGAAACCATGTTGTGAGGGTTTAATTATATCGTTGTCTTCAAGGAATTTCACCATATTGTCACGAATGATTGTCTCCATTAATTTACATACTACTGACGTCAGACTGATTGGCCTATAATTTTCGGGTTGTGACTTGTCTCCCTTTTTGAAGATCGGGGTTACATTAGCACGTTTCCAATCTGATGGAACTTTACCAATCCTTAAGGATTTATTGAATATGATTGCAAGCGGTTTACTGATCTGATGCTTGACCTCTTTCAAGATTTTCGGGGAAATTTTATCTGGTCCAGGGGTTTTATTAGTTTTCATCTTATCAATTTTTTGTTCAACGTCATTTTCTACGATGAGTAAATCATTTAAGAAGTTTTCGGTTCTTCTAGTCTCGAGTGGTTGAAACGATGAACAATCCTCTTCTGTAAATACGGATGCAAAAAAGTTGTTTAGGATTGTAGCCATTTCATTTTCGTCGTTTGTGTGATTTCCTTGTCCTTTAGTAAGTGGACCGATATTACAGGTAAGGGCTTTTTTACTCTTAACAAAACTATAAAATTCATTAGGATTAAATTTACATGATTCCGCTATATATTCTTCAAGGTTATTCTTGCTGCGCTTTATTAGTCTCTTAGTTTCGCGACGAACTCTGTCAAACTCAACTTTGTCATCTTGGTTTTTAGTTGATATATACTTATCGTACGCGTGTTTTTTGAGAGAGAGGCTGTTTTTTATCTCATCGTTCCACCATTTTGGTTTATTCTTCCTTGCTGAACGTCTGTAACGATACGGTACACATACTCTAATAGCTTCGTTCAGCTTTGTGGTAAAGGCCTCCCATGACCTATCAATATCTGATTCTGACTCTGACAACAGTTCACTCCAGTCAGTGTCTTCTAGAATTGTCCGCATTCTGGTGAAATTTGCCCTTTGGTAATTTGGTACCCTCTCCTTACTGTCATTTACTTTTATTTCCTTCATTTTCAAGTTGAACGTAATTATCCGATGGTCGCTTGAGCTGAAAACTGGGCCAACATTTACGTTGCTGACTATCTCTTCGCTTGTTGAAAGAATGAGGTCAAGGGTATTTAAGTCGCGCGTCGGTTCATGAGCGTGTTGATGTAATTCGCTCTCTAATAAATTCGTGTACAGGTCGTGTCCTGCATGTGATCTTAACGGATTTCCCCACCTCGTTACTGGCAAGTTAAAATCGCCCATAATGATTGTTTCACATTGACTAATTGTTTCGGAGATTGATTCGAAAAGCAAACGGTCAATTTCAGCGGGTCTTCCTGGTGGTCTGTAAATCAATCCAAGTATTTTTCTGCTCGAGTTACTCTTTAATTCGATGAAAACTGTGTCCACTCCGTTGATGAGTTCTGTTTTAAGGGAGATCGGATGGAGCGAGCTGTGAATATATAGGATTACACCACCGCCAATTTTGTTTTCTCTTTCACAGCTAAAAATTGTATAACCGGATAACTGAAATTCTGCAATGTAATCTCTGTTCGACGTGTCTAACCATGATTCTGTGACTCCTATGATATGGTACTGATCCATTGCGGCGAGAGCTTCAAGATCAGTGAATTTATTTCTGATGCTGCGAGCATTTACATAACAAACTTTAATATTCGGATCAGTAGCGTCATTAGCATTAGGATCAGTGGTGACGTTAGTAATTGGATCAGCTGTGACATTATTATTTGGCTCAGTGGTGGCATTACACGGAGAAACTATGATGTCTTTGCTGCTCTCGGAGGAGGAGGAGGAGGAGGAAGAGGATGATAAGGAGAGATGAAAGAGTTAGGATAAAGAGGTATAAAAGAGGAGAGAAGGAAAGGGGAAGAACAGAAATGAAAAGAGAGAATGAAGAAAGAAAAGAGAAAGAGAATAAAGGGAAGAAGGGAAAGAGGAAAATAACCAAAGAGGGAAGGGGAATAAAGGAGGATGAGGAGGGGAGGAAGGGAAAAATAGAATAAAGAGAGATAGAGGAGAGGGGAAAAAGAGGAAAAAAAGGGAAAGAGGGGAGATGGAAAAGATAAAAGGAGAGAAGGACAAAGGGGGTGAAAGGGGGACACTAGAGGGGAGAAGCGTCCCCCAAACCTGGTCCAGCCTGGAATTGATCAGGTGACGTCACGGGCCTTCCCCTCCCCCTCCACTTCCCTCCCCTCTTCTTCTTCCTCCCTCTCTCCCCTTCCTCCCCTCCCCGTTCTGCACTTCCTTCCTCCCCCTCCTCCTGCCTCTCTTCCCTCTTCTTCTTTCTCTTCTTTCCTCTCTCTTGCACCCCTTACCAGTAGAAGGAAGAGAGAGAAGGAAGGAAGGAAGGAAGAAAGGAAAGAAGGAAGGAAGGGATCATTTGGGATAATAAGGAAGGGGTCTGGAAGAGGGGAAAAGAGGGAAGTGAGAAAGAAAAAAAGAGACAGTGACTCATTTTCATCGACATTCCCTCATATTATCCATTTCTTATTCATTCTCTTCCTTCTCTATTTCTTTCTTTCCTTTCATTCGCACTATTTTTTATTCCGCTCTATTACCACATAAATTTTTTTTTTTCTCTCTCTCTCTCTCTCTCTCTCTCTCTCTCTCTCTCTCTCTCTCTCTCTCTCTCTCTCTCTCTCTCTCTCTCTCTCTCTCTCTCTCTCTCTCTCTCTCTCTCTCTCTCATATTTCTTTATGAGAAAGAGATTAGTTAGTTAGAAAATATATCACAATTTTGCTTTTTAGTAAGATAGTTTCAATTCAGTACAAAATATATAAATAATGGACATAACTCCTCCATCTTCACCTTAGAAACACTAAAGTTATAATATTTTCAAGACTTAATACTAAGAGAGATGATTGTCTAACTTCTATTGATTTTCTTCCTTCAATTCATAATGCTTCGTAGAGCGAGATACGGAGATGAGCACAGAGGCAACACACCACCACTGGATTGTACTGGTGGTGATCGTGGTGGTGGTGGTAGTGATGGTGAGGATGGTGATGATGGTGGTGGTGTGTATATTATAAGCCTCGACGAAACTAACAAATTTAATATATATATTTTTTCTGAACTTACTTTGAAATAAATATAGTAAAAAATAATCAATTGAATGAATAGACAAATGAGTAAACGACTAAGTAGATAGATATTCCTTATATAAAATACTATCACTGTCTAAAAATAACTCTATCAGTCTTTATAAACTTGTTTATCTATCTGTTATAATTTGAAAGGTCGCGGAGGAAGTGGACGTTGCAATGAGGTATGAGTGAGTAACTGTCGCATCAGTCCTCAGTGGAGCCCCGGCAGGTCAAGTCTGAAGGGCAGGTAAGGGTGTTCTACGACAGGCGCGAGGCACATCACCACAAGGAGGAAGAGAGCAAGCTTGGCCAATCCCCTTACCTCTACCCTTACTGTGCCGCTTTGTACTATACACGTGCTCACGGCTGGAGGGGCGTGCGAACCTTCAGTTGTTCCTCTTCGTTTTTTTACGTCTTCGTCCTCTTCAAATAAAGTCCAATTAATCTCACTGAAGGCATCCTGTATTTCCTCTTCAGTGCAATTCTCCGTAATTTCGTTTACTTCATCATCGTCTACATTTTGTTCCCGTGTTCCTTCATAAGTAAAGCCGCCATCACCGTCCTCTTCCTTCGTCCACAAGGTCTCGGCGCAATCCATCTCTTTTTCCAGGAGGTCCATTTCAGCCATAAGGTCATTTAACGTTGATCGAATATAGTTTCCTTCTGCGTGCGTTGTTCGTTGTGACATTTCTATCAGTTGCATTCTTGTTCTGAGGACGGTTTCCTCAGGGTTCAAGACAAACGCAACTACCGGCTCTTCTTTAGCCTCGAAATCCAAGACTTTGTCTTTTTCTGCCTCATCTTCATATGAATCTTCTTCCGCAATGTTCTGTTCGTGTTTCTGCTTCTTCCCTTCCCAGCGGATCCTTTCCATACGAGCGTTATTGGAACTCACGCGGAGGATGAGTTCGTCGGTCTTGGCATCGTTTGTTTCCATGTGATTTAAAAAGTACTGGACGGGGGTGAAGAATTCGATCTTCCCTCCTCGCCTCTGTTTGATCGACACCTTCACCAACGCCGACGGTGACCAGGTGTGGGCACGCTTCAAACGATGCACATTCAAGAATAACAGCAATGAAGTATAACTCTGGAGACTTGTTCCTTGTTCATTGCTTTTGAAAGTAAACTTGGCCGTCCGTTTGAAGTAAGTTATCGGCAGGCAACACCACGCTGGTGCTGGCTTCTGTACGGAAAGCGTCACCCTTCGTGGAGGCTCGTGCTGGCCCTCGTCAATCTCCATCACACACGTGCATATCATCGTCGCCTTCAGTGTAGTAGTGTATTGAGAGTAGTCCAATGTTTTGTTCGGTATTTCGTCATCTTGTGCCTTGAAGTCGTCGCGTGAGGTAGTGGCGGTTTCCGATCGGTTTTTAAATTTGAAACATTGACAATTGGCTCCCTCTATATGTTCGTTGTATTCACGTACTTCACGTTGTTCCGCTTTCTTTTGAGATGAGCCTTGTTGAGTATCGCCTACTGTACATTCCTTAACGCTTTCCCGCATCTTCCCTGCCTCACCTTCCTTCCTGCTGTTGCTTCCACCCGGGTGTGGAAGGTCGCGCGTCCTCTCAATACGAGAGTCGTTACAGCTTACGTAGAGGACGAGTTTATCGGCTTCCTCGTCCTTCGTCTTCATGTCATCCAGGAAGTCCTTCAAGGGGATGAAGACGGCAATCTTCCCCCATCCCCTTCGCTTTATAGTTACCTTCACTAAGCCTGATGGAAACTTAGCGTATGCACGTTGCATACTAGACACCTTCATGCTTAGTGGCATGGAGGTGCAAGTCCTGCAACGTGCGCTGCTCTTGAAGGTGAACTTTGCCACTTGTTCGTAGCATGGCGGCAGCTGAGGCAGCCAGCTGCACCACGCTGGTAGTACAGGCGTCTGTACAGAAAGCTTCACGCTCTTTGGAGGCTCCAGCTCCTCACCAACCTCCATCACACACACACACTGCATCCTATCCTTCAATGGTGTATTCATAACGAAAGTTTTCTTAATGCAGAATGACGTGCTGTCAAACCTAAGGTGGCGAGAATATAGGGGTAGTTGAGGTCCAATCTGATTACCTCTTTTGCAGAGGTTGGATCTAAATAAAACAGATTACCAGCGAGGCTGACTAACTCCAACCACCAAGTTGGAGTTACAATACTGCGAGGTATGTATGTAGGCAGACTTTTCCTGTATTTTTTGGTGGGTGGTTTTATTATTTCTATTAAATGAGATGGTGTATGAAGGTTGTCAATGTATGTATTAGTAAGTTTGTGAACCATTGTCTTAACGTAATAATAAACTAATGTTATATAATGAATGAATGCATCTATACTCAGTACGACGTGAGTGTGACCATTGCCTAAAAAATGCAGTGAAAATAGTGATCTACTGACAGATTGAGGTGTGTACTTTGGCTCACGCATGCGCAGTGAAGGCTGACTGCAGACGAATGCTGCTGGATATGTAAACATGGAAGTCAACAATTTACTATGTTTTTTAAGTGCTGCCAAGGGTGATTATTCTACGGAGTCGCTGAAGGAAATTATTCTATCTTTTTACTCACATGAGGATATTAAAGCAGCTAAGACCTTAATAGCTAATGTGATGAAGAAGGACATTGTTTGGCGTCGTGATCCCGATAAAAAATGTAGAGACCTGCAGGATGTCATTGATTTACATGATGAATATGTGACATCTAAACATAAGGTTAAATTTGTAGCGAATTCCCATAAAACCATGCCACCTATGGGCCTAGAAATGATGGCTCCACTCGTGAATAATCTTGCTGATGAAATCAAGAAAATTAATGAAGTTCTCCCCAAAATTCTTGATATCAAGTCTGAGGTATGCAACGTTGCTGACACAGTGAGAGCTCTTAAGATTGATGTCATGGATATGAACAACAAATTTGTCAATGCTGTTTCCGGCCTGCAGGGAGCAATTCAAGATATTCAAGAGGAAGAAATGAAAAATGTTGATGATGTTTCGTCGTTCAGGTATTCTCATAAAACAACCAAGTCACCCATTAAAAACATGAAACCCAAGGAGGCTAGCACTTCATCACATTCATACGCAAGTGCAGCGGCTCAGTCATCAACCCACGAGAAAGAGGATGAAGACATCGTTGAACCAAACACTTCTGCAGCTACCGGTGACCCTCAGGAAGTGACGGGAGCAGTACCGAGAGACAACGGACACATCAAGATGGGAACAGCGCGTCAACGCAACAGTGGCAGCACATCATCACTTAAGAACACACTGAAGACTCAGGAAAATCGTACCAAACATATCAGTACTTGTGAGGAACAAACATCCCAACAAACATCCGAGAATGACTGGAGTCTGGTTGATCATCGAAGAAAACGGAGAGTTACGAGTGATATGCTTGGCGGTAGCAGGATGGTGGGTGCTGGCAGGGGGGGAGGCACTCTACGGGCGGTGAGGAGGACGGCTGATGTGTTTATAGGTAGGCTGGAAACCTGTGTGACTGCTGAAGATATATCTAACTTTATCAAAACAGTCTTTAATGTTTCTGTTCATAACGTGCAGAAGCTTGATATTTTCTCGAGAGATTTTGTTGCCTTTAAAGTAAATGTTAATTTAAGTGATAGAATTAAACTGTTTAACTCCGAATTATGGCCAGAAGACGTGATAGTAGATAAATACTTTAATAGAAACAGTAAGAGAGTATAAACAGTTATACATATTTTTTTTTTATCTTTCTTCTTTTACGGGTGTGGATGTTAAAGTTTGCACATATAATTGTTGTTCCTTAAAGAAGAATATTGATGTAATTCGCACCTTAACTTCTTTTAAATATGATTTTATTTTTCTTCAGGAAACTTTTATAGTAGAGGATAGATAGACTTGGTGACATAGATTTTATCAGTGAAGACTATGAGGGTGTAAGTGTGCCAGCTACTTACTCTGAAAAGACTCTTTTGTCCAATGCAGGGAGGTGTGAAGGTGGACTGGCTTGTATATGGAAAAAGGATTTGCCATTTGAGATAAAGGTGCTCATTCTTGATAAGGATTACATTGCCTTACAGTTGTCAGTGGGTGACTTGAGGATTTTGTTAATTAATGTGTATATGAGGAGTGTAACTTGGGAGGGGAAGACACTTGATGAATATCTACAAGGGTTACATGCTTTGGAATATGTTTTAATTAATCATGATTTTAATTCTGTATATATTTTAGGTGATTTTAATGCAGATCCTTTCATGAGCAGAGCCTGGAACCATTTAAATCATTTTTGCGAGAGAAATTATTTGTCTTGTATGGATTTTAAGCTGATGGATTCTAGTAGTTTTACTTTTATACCATACAACAACTCATACTGTAAGTGGTTGGATCATATTGTAGGAAGGAACTCAAAGGATGTGTGTGTTAATGATGTGAAAGTTTTATATGAACTCGGTGGATCTGATCACTTACCAATGGTGGGAAATATTCATTTAGAAAATGTAACTAATGTTTGCAATATTAAGAAAGAGAAAGATAGAAACAGGTTTTATATTGCTTGGAAAAAACTCTCTGGTGATGATTTTTCAAAGTTATTTCAAGAAATCGACAACAACATCAGGGGCATCATGCCCTGCGAGGCAACGAAATGCTGCTCTGTTGGTTGTCAGAATGAATACCACCTTGCACAACTTGATGATATTTATATGTTGATTGTTAGTAATGTTTTGTATTCCTCTGGACATTATGCTAAACAGATAGTTAATAATAGCACATTTAAGGTGATACCAGGATGGAATAGACATGTCAAGGAATTGTATAGTAAGTCACGGGAGGATTATAAGAAATGGTTAGTAAATGGAAGAGTTAGAGATTCTGATGAATTTAGGAAGATGAACATGAGTCGGAAGGTGTTCAAAGAGGCCTTATCACTATGTAAGAAAAATGAAACAGATGAGAGATCTATCTCCATACAGGAGAAATTTATCAATAAGAATATGAATGAATTTTGGAATGAAGTTAAGCAGCAGTCTAATAAAGTCAAGTGGTCTAGTGTTATTAATTGTGAAAATGATACAGAAAAGATTATTAACATTTTTACTGGAAGGTTTTTAAATGGTGATAACAACGATTGTGATATAGATAAAAGAGATGAAGAAAATCTTCTACATAAACTGAAAGAGGTGTGGCATCAAAAGAAAAAGTTTACTATGACAACTTCACCTGAAACATTAAAAAAGTATATTGGCAAACTTAAGAATGGGGTGGGCCATGATGGTATCCACTCTCAGTTTCTGAGGCATGCAACATATGAATTTTTAGTGCAATTGAGTCTTTTTATGAATGCTTGTTTCAATCATTGTTATATTCCAGTGGAATTATTGAAAGGTGATATTAACCCTATCATTAAAGATACTAATGGTAATTCCAATTATAGACCAGTGATGTTGTCTTCTTGTTTGTTGAAGATTTTTGAAATGCACATTTTAGATATTTTAGAAGAAAAGTTATTCTTTGATTTTAGGCAGCTAGGTTTTAGCAAGCAGATGTCAACAAATGATGCATATTTTACACTTAGAGAAACTGTAACACCATATATAAAGGGTTATGGAAAGGCATTTGCTGCTTTTATAGATCTCTCTAAGGCTTTTGACAGGATAAATCATAATATATTAGGTAACATGTTATTAGAGAGAGGTATTCCTCCTGATATTGTATTTACTCTCATGACTTATCTGAGGAATCAAAAGGCAAGAATTGTATGGAATAAGCAAAATGGTAATTATCACTATATCAATTCGGGTGTACGACAAGGAGGAATTCTGTCTCCGATTCTTTTTAAATTATATGTTGATGATGTAATTAAAACCATTTCAAGTATGAATGTTGGATGCCGATTGGGTACACTGAGAATGAATATAATTGCATATGCTGATGATATTGTAATTTTGTCGGACAATCGCAGTAATCTAGAATGCTTATTGGAAATGTTTGAGAACAAAGTACAAGCCATAAGATTGAGTATTAATGCTTCGAAGACAAAATGCATTATTTTCCACAGAAAGGCTAAATCTGCAGGAAGTGATACTATCAGTTTTATAAGACAGTTCGATATGGTAAATTGCCAAAAATATTTAGGCTATTGGGTGACCCATAATTTTGTGATAAAATAGATGTTGAAATTAGGCTAAATACATTTTATAGTAAGTTTAATTTTGTGTACAGAAAATTCAAAGGTCTTAATACTGATACGATGCTGTACTTGTTTAAGGCTTGTTGTGTACCTGATTATGGGTTACAGCTGTGGGACAATGAAACTGTCTTTTCTAGTCATATTTTTAAAACATTTGAAACTGCATATGCAAAGGCCATGGAAAGGATCATAAGATGTCCTGTTCATGCCAGTAACCGTGATGTAGCTAATCAGTGCAATTTACTTTTATTAAAACACCATACAGCTTTAATCCAAACTAGATATTTTAAGTCTGTTTTTAGAAAGAATTCTGCCATATTTACTCTCAATAAGAATTTATTTTTAAATGGACATTGTTTTAGATCATTTTTAAAGTTTTTAAAAATGACATATCAAATAGATGTTTTACATTATACTATTGATATTATTTTAGCAAGAATTTTTTGGGTGCAAATTCATGAACCTAGTAGAGGATCATATATATGTGTTTAGACTTAGACATAGTTAGACTGATTTTTAGGCTATAATAAGTAATATACATCTTGCTGTATATTATGAAATAAAGATTGATTGATTGATTGATTGACTACTACTACTACTACTACTACTACTACAACTATCACTTTTACTATTTATATTATTACTACTACAAATACTACTACTACTTCTACTATTCTTTTTTTACTACTACTACTACTACATTTAAAGATACCTCCACCCTTTTTATTTGCATGAGCTCCACAAATTGGAGGTCATTAGCCCCAACTCTGGTCGCCAATGGCTGTGGCATCCAACCATAGTATTCTAACCCCTAACCATATCCATCTACCCCTATATTTACATCCTTATTTAATCCCCTAACCTACCCACCCGTATTCTACTCTCTACCACTGTGGCTTCGCAATCAAGGCCACTTATGTCCGTGGTAGAGGGAGTGGCGTGTCTGGTACCCCGGAGACACAGGAGGGAAGACCTGAGAAGGGAGAATGAGAGGCGGCACCTCATCCAGGCGACAACATGGCTCCTTGGCTGGTGCTTCTTTTCTGCCATCAAATCGGCTAGTCTTGAGTAGAAGCACTTAGCCTTGGAGCCCATCCCGCCGGACGTGGTGAAGCAGAGGCGTGGTCGACGTGTTGAATCCTTTCGCCATAGGTTCTCATCTTCTCCTGCTCATTCTTACGGTGGGCAGCCTCCAGAGAGAGCTCGCGGTGACATGTTGCCGTCGGGTCGAAGATCCGGACGTCGAAGAAGGCTCTCTGCCCCCTCGTCCAAAACCCACGAGCACTGACGTCAACTCGAGCTTCATCGGAGATGTTTGCCGACCTCAACCGCAGGTTTTCTCCTCCAAGTGGCAGAAGAGTCGGCTCGGTGGCGACGTCATGGCACACCTCCCTAAGCATGTTGGCTGTCAGGTCCCTCACCTCATCGTGCCTGATGCACACGAATCCCGCCGTCTTGCTACTACTACTACTACTACTACTACTACTACTACTACTACTACTACTACTACTACTACTACTACTACTTCTACTACTACTACTACTACTACTACTACTACTACTACTACTACTACTACTGCTACTACTACTAGTACTACTACTACTACTACTACTACTACTACTGCTACCACTACTAATGCTACTACTACTACTACTACTACTACTACTACTACTACTACTACTACTACTACTACTACTACTACTACTACTGCTACTACTACTAGTACTACTACTACTACTACTACTACTACTACTACTACTACTACTCCTAATGCTACTACTACTACTACTACTACTACTACTACTACTACTACTACTACTACTACTACTACTACTACCGCTACTACTACTACTACTACTACTACTACTACTACTACTACTACTACTACTACTACTACTACTACTGCTACTACTACTACTACTACTACTACTACTACTACTACTACTACTACTACTACTACTACTAGACTAGCAGTCTAGCAGCAGCACTGTCAACACCTTGGTGTGGGAGCTCCTGATATATTCACTTTCCATAGATATATACAGTGATTTCCACCATTATGGATATAACAGGGCTGTACAGATAGCTCTATAGAACACAGTGATGTGGTGAAGACCCAGATGTGGAATATATAAAGCACATAAAGTGACCAAGTATTTAGAATCCTGGCAAGAAGTGTTGTTGGAAGTGGCCAACATGGCGGACAGTGAAATCATCATAAACAGTATTCTGTGCTTCGTATCGTCTGGGAAGAATGATTATTCGAATGATACATTTTTTTTATATTATTAACTATTTTTACTGCTACGAAGAGATTAATAAAAGCAAAGAAATATTATGCTCCATATTAAACGAAGACTTATGTTGGCGGAGAGATCCAGAAAAAAACGAAAAGAAGTGAAAGTTCTTATGGAGCTTCATGAGCGAGTCTCAAATGAAAATAAAGCAGTGCGATTCGTTACTGATTCACATAAACGGATGCCACCAATTGGATTAGAAAAATTTGGGCCACTTTTATCAAACTTTTCTGAGAACATTGCTGTCATCAAAGAATTTTTACCAAAGATTTTAGATATGAAAACAGAAGTGATCAACTCTGCTGACACCATCCGGCAACTCAGAGTCGATGTTGTAGATTTAAAACAAAAATTTATAAAGGCTCTGACTGGTCTAGATGAAGCAGCAAAAGACATCATAGTGAATGAAAGCTTTGTTCCGGATCTTGTAACTCTCCGAAATGAACCTGAACGCGTGGAATCTTCTAATACTGGCAATGAAACTCGAAGTGCTGCCGCTCCAGTTTTGAATGATGTTTCGGAGTCTCTGCCTTGGTTGCCGCTGGTATTCGAATCACCAATGATCCGAATCATGGTGTGAATGAAGCGCAAGGCGTTGCTGTTCCTGCTTGGAATGATGTTTCGGATGCTGCCGTGGTGGCCGGTATTCGAAACACCACTGATTCGACTACTGGTGTGAATGAAGTGCAAGGTGCTGCCGCTTCTGCTCAGAAGGGTGGTCCAGGTACTGTTCCGAAACGGAGGATGCTTGGAAGCAGTATTGTTCGTGACGGGATGAGGCATGGAAATTTTCCCGTTAACAACAAGTGATGCTTGAAAAAGAATGTAAATGAAGCCAGTGAAAAGAGTGATTATATTTCTAGGAACAACAACCCTAATATCTTAGCTGGAGACGTACAACTTAAGAATTTGCAAGGTGAAGATGACGGCTGGAAGTTAGTTGTTAATAAGAAAAGACTGAGGCATGACAACAGGCGTGAAAATAACGCAGTGAGAGGATTAAAAAAGAGTGAAGACACCTTTAAGGCTGCTACACGTTATGTAGATATTTTCGTTGGAAGAGTAGACAATGCTGTAACTATAGATGAACTAAGGAATTATATATACGATATATTTGAAGTACAAGTTGCTGCTGCTATCAACTTGACAATAAGAACGGAGGAGTATAGAGCGTATAAAGTGACTGTGAATCTCTCTGAGAGAGAAAAACTGTTCAATGCTGAATTATGGCCTGAAGGTATTATTGTTAACAGATACTATAATAAATCCAGAACAGCTTCGGATATTACGAGGTCTAATAATTAATTTTTCATTATGGATGTGCAGTTGATGAACGTGTGTTCATTTAATTGTTGTTCTCTTAAAAAGAACATAGACTTAATAAGAAGATTAACAACATTAAATATTGATTTTATTTTTCTTCAGGAAACTTTTGTGACGGAGGAGAAACTCGGTATTTTAGAATACATTGATGAAGGTTATGATTATGTTGGAGTAGGAGCAACCTTCTCGGATAGAGTTCTGGCAAGCATGGCAGGCAGACCGGAGGGTGGATTAGCTGTTTTGTGGCGTAAAAATTTGAAAATTAGTATAAACAAAGTGTCATTTGAGAAAAGATTTATTGTTCTTGATGTTAACATAAATGGTAATGAGATAGTTTTTATCAATGTTTATTTAAATCAGTGATTCCCAACCGGGATTCCGCGGAACCCTGGGGTTCCGCAGACCATCACCAGGGGTTCCGCGAAAAACCGTAAAATAATTATGCGCTATTACAAAATGACAGTGATCTTAATTCATAATTCCTACTCAACGACACGTCACAAACACTTTCCAGACACCAACATACTCGTAGGTGTCAGTTAGTACAATGTATATACTATATACTATGCATATACTATTGCTATGCTATGCATACTATACATATGCATAGCAAATACTATGCATAGAATAAACAAAAAATTTGTTTTATTGCCGGTGCGGGATACGCCCTTCATTCCTGGGTAGGAGGGTGACGCAACCCCGTACGAGTATCATACGTGTCACGAGCCCCAGCCCAGCCGTTCACACATCTTCCTTCAGTCAGTTTTGAGCAGCGCAACCGAGTGAAACGCTGTTTTAATTAATCTCACCAGTTAATATTTGTTTGCTACGGATTTTAAAGACTGAAGCATGTTCAAATATTTTAAAAGAAAGCATGTCAGTGGAGAGGAGGACAGTGACGAAGAATCACAAATACCACAGCAAAGTACGAGTAAAGGAAAAGTGAGTGATGTTAAAAAATACCGCCTTTACAATGACAGTTATCTGGCCATTGGCTTTACATGGACTGGAGAAGAAAACTGTCCACTTCCTTTGTGCATTGTTTGTGGGAAAAAGCTCGCCAACACAGCTATGGCCCCAGCCAAGTTAAAGCGACATTTCACTACTAATCACAGCCACTTGTCAAGTAAAACCGTGGATTATTTTCGAAGACTCTTGGATTCACAGCAGAAACAAAGACAAGTTTTCGTAAAGAAGGTAACCAGCAGTGATAAGGCCCAAGAAGCAAGCTATTTAGTGGCTGAGCTAGTTGCCAAGAAAATGAAAAGTCATATTATTGCAGAAAGCCTAATAATGCCTGCTTGCAAAATAATTGTGAGAACAATGCTAGGTGAAGAAGCTGAAAGTGAATTAAGCAAGGTACCTGTTTCTGATAATACAATTAGTAGGCGTGTAGATGACATGTCCAACAGTATTTCTGGTATTTTGTCTGAAATACTGCAAAATACCAACTTTGCTCTCCAAGTAGATGAGTCTACTGATATAACTGGTAAAGCTCAGCTGCTGGCATTTGTACGATTTGAAAATGAAGATGAAATAATGGAAAATTATTTTTGCTGTAAAGAACTGCTAGAAACTACCAAAGGCCACGACATTTTCAATATCTTGTCTTCTTACCTGGAATCTTGTGGTTTGTCATGGAACCGATGCATTGAAATCTGCACTGATGGTGCTCCCTCAATGATTGGCTCAGTACAAGGCTTTGTATCACGCGTGAAAGAAAAAAAACCTGAAGTCATAACAACTCACTGCTTTCTCCACCGAGAAGTTCTGGTTTCAAAAACTATTGGGGATGATTTAAAACACGTCCTTGATATAACTGTGAACATGGTCAACTTTATAAAGCAGCGCCCTCTGAAGTCTCGTATGTTTGCAAGGTTGTGTGAAAACATGCAGAAAGATCACGTGACGCTTCTCCAGCACACAGAGGCTCGATGGCTTTCGAGAGGTAAAGTTTTGACAAGGGTATTCGAGCTGCGACAGGAACTGCTGCTTTTCTTCAAACAGAATAATAAAGCCAGTTTCTGTGAATGTCTTGAATCTACAAACTGGCAAATAAAACTAGCATATTTAGCAGATATTTATCAGCATTTAAATAACTTGAACACCAGCATGCAGGGTGCGAAGGAAAACATTCTAACTTCCACAGACAAACTTCTTGCATTTAAGAATAAACTTGCTGTTTGGAAAAAGCACCTTTCAAGAGGAAGCGTCGAAATGTTTCCACTCCTACTTAAAGTTCAAACTCAGAATGAATATGAAAATGTAATTTCATTAATTACAAGTCATTTGGGATCACTGTCAGAAAAACTTCATAAGTACTTTCCCTCATTGTCATCAGAAACGTATGACTGGGTGAGAAACCCCTTCACTGAGTTCTCACCAAGTACAGAATACCTACTTAGTCTGCAAGAAGAGGAAGAACTGAGTGAACTACAGTGCGATCGAACCTTGAAAATGAAATTTAATGAAGTATCACTTGACAAGTTTTGGATTTCAGCAAAGCAAGAGTACCCTGTCATCTCAGTTAAAAGCATTGGATGTTTTACTTCAGTTTTCGACTTCTTACCTCTGTGAACAAGCTTTCTCATGCCTGACCGTCATTAAAAGCAAATCAAGAAATCGTCTTCTGTCTGTCGAGGAAGAACTGCGTGTGTGTCTGTCAAAAATTCGGCCAAGAATTTCACAGATACGCAAAGAGAAACAAGCCCAAGTATCACACTGAAGGTAAATCATAACATTATGCATGATTATTGACTTATTAGTGTGAACTCTCATGTGATGTAATTGTAGATTTCATATGAATTATATTGCTCAAGAACTTTTCTTTAAAAAATAATATACATACATATACTACATATCGGGGTTCCTTGGAATATGAACAATTATTACAGGGGTTCCTCCAAGGTGTAAAGGTTGGGAATCACTGTTATAGTAGTTAGGTCTGGTAGGACTGTTGCTGTCTGTTCTTTCTTTGTTCTCCTTTGTACTACTACTTCTACTGCTACCACTACTACTACTACTACTACGTACTACTACTACTACTTGTCCTTCTACTATTACTGCTACTTAAAGAGCTATTTGGTTGTGATGCTCAACCGACATAGCGACACATCCACAACTCATCATCTTCATCATCATCATCATCATCACCATTATCATCATCATCATCATCACCATCATCATCATCATCATCATCACCATAAATCACCATCCATCACAGTACTCAGGAAGCGATACCGGCGTTTCCCTTGGTTCACCAAGAAACCATATATATATATATATATATATATATATATATATATATATATATATATATATATATATATATATATATATATATATATATATATATATATATTATCTATGCAGTATGACACACACACACACACACACACACACACACACACACACACACACACACACACACACACACACACACACACAGACAGACAGACACACACACACACAAACATAACATCTATTTCCTTTCCTATCTAATATCTATCTATCTATCTATCAGAGAGAGAGAGAGATAGATAGATAGATAGATAGATAGATAGATAGATAGATAGATAGATAGATAGATAGAGAGAGAGAGAGAAAGAGAGAGAGAGAGAGAGAGAGAGAGAGAGAGAGAGAGAGAGAGAGAGAGAGACACACACACACACACACACACACACACACACACACACACACACACACACACACACACACACACACACACACACACACTTGACGGACACAATCCACCTATGTTATAAATGACGATGATGGGGCAAATCAGTTATATAGTTGACTTTTAAAAAGATGTGAGGTAGAAAGAGGAGGTAGAAAGGGATGTAGGAGGTAGAAAAGGAAGTAGGAGGTAGAAAGGGAGGTAAGAAGTAGGAGATAGGCGGTAGGAGATAGGAGTTAGGAGGTAGGAGGTAGAAAGGAAGGTAGGAGGTAGGAGGTAGGAGGTAGAAAGGGAGGTAGGAGGTAGAAAGAAAGATAGGAGGTAGAGTATTAACTCTAACCCGTTCTTGTCGCGGGTTAGAGTTGATACTCAAGTAGGCATTACCAACTCCATGCCCGTAGGCCACGCCCCCTCATTATTTATGCATTTTGATTGGTGGACGTGACAGCCAATCACCGTGATTGCCTGTAACTTCAACCAATCAAGATGGATAAATAATGAGGGGGGCGTGGCCTACGGGCATGATGAGCTATGACAGAGGGTATAAATAGAGGCCTCACTCTGTAGTCTGTCATTAGCAATCATGTTTCCGTGCTATCAAGTTCATCCGGTGCGCTGCGCGGCTTACGCTGCAGAGCCTCAACTGGGAGTAACACGTCTGCAGCTGAGCGTCAGGAAGCGAAACCGACGTTTCCCTTGGTTCACCAAGAAACGGATTGTTTTCGCGTTTGGATTCCAGCAGGACGGCTGGCTGCTCATTGGCCCATCTAAGTGGGAAAATGTGACGCCATGCCGTATGCTGGACATCGAAGGCCTGCGTAAGTTAAAGGCTGACTTGCCTCTGAAGCTGAAGGTGTGGACTAAGGAGCGCAAGGGGAAGGTGGTGCTGCAGGCCAAGCTGGGAGACTTTTTAGCTCACCTGAATTCCTGCTCCACCCCAGCCATCTTCAAGGTAACGACATCTGGTGACTCCTTCAACTTTGCCTATTCCGTACAAGACAAAGAGGCAGAACAAGAGGCGGAACAGGTACAGGAACTACAGGAGGAGCTTCCTGTCACGGCGGATACAGCTCCTGTTGAAACAGAGACAACTTCTGCAGCAGAAGCCATGCCTTTTGCTGCAGATGTAGGACTGGTGACTGAAAATGATGAAGAGGCAAGTGTGTGTACCCCGGCATTAGATGGAGAATGGGTAACGTTTGTTAATAAGCTCACCGGGGCGACATGCAGTCTGCCAGCACACACGCAGGCAGAGAAGGAGGCAAGATGGCGGGGACCCGGTGCCTGGACGAGCGAAGATGAGGAATGGGTAACGTTTGTAAATAAGTCCACCGGGGCGACATTCCGTCTGCCGGCACAGACGAGTCAAGGTGAACTCATCCCAAGTGTGCGCGAGACCACCGAAGATGAGCACAGCCAGGCTGAAAAGGCTGTTACCAATGTGGAGGTGAAACAAGAAGGGCCACTTCAACGAGAGGAAGACACAAACAAACATGATAAAGAGGTAACAGTAATTGTACAATCAATAATAAAAGAACAAGTAAAAGTGCTTTTGGAAACACGTCTGGAAGATGAACGCAAAGTAGAAAAAACAGAAAACCAAATACAAACTGAAGAGAATGAAGAATTGAACAAGGATGTATTTGGTAACGCCCGAGAAGACGCCGCCGAGGAGTGTGTGGAGGAGGCCGTGTTGTCCTCCACACTCCCACAGGATAAAAATGTCGAGGACGCTGTCACTGACAACGTTACAGAACAGGATAATGAAAATAAAAGTGATAAGAAGAAGCAATGGAAGAAGACACGCAGGGCCGAGGAGGACGTGGGTCTATTGATGAATGTGATGCGTGTGACCGGCCAGGATCCTGACGCCTCGACGGAGACTTGGACCGTGGCCTGTAGCAGGAACAAGCGGACAAACAAACGGAGGGCATTGGTACCTGTGAATGAGGTGAAGGACAATGCCATGCCACCTCCACCTAAGGAAAAATCACTGCACCCTGTGAATGTAGAAGTGCAGGTCAAGCCTGCTGCGCCAAACAAGACCACACCTGCTCCACGCAGGAACATTCGGCGTGCCCAGAAGGTACCGCTAAATAGTGTTCGAGATTCTTGGAAGCAGGAGGTTGTGGACATTGTAGTACCAGTGGCACCTCACATGCGGCGCTGCATTGTGGGACCACGCGGCGCCATACTTAAGCAGGTGCAGCAGGAGTTTGTGGGAGTACGTGTGACGGTACCGCCGCCGCTGGACGCAGTGACGGACACTGTGAGAGTACGTGGCCCTCCCCGGCAGGTTGCTGGGACCGTGACACGCCTCAAGGCCTTGTTGTATGAGGGGGAGATGATCGAAGCCAAGCTGGCAGTCACACCACAGCAACGGTGTCACGTGGTGGGACCTGCTGGCGTCACCCTTAAGAAACTCCTGCGGGAGTACCCTGACGTGGCGGTGACGGTGCCTCCTCAGAAGGACCGCGAGTCCTGCACCGTGGCACTCAAAGGTCCCCGCCGCCAGGTGATAGGTGCCACTACCATCCTTAACACCTATTTTCAGGCCGCGCTCACCGCTCGCCGTTCCGCCCATACTAACACCAACCGCCCCGCTCACCTTAACACCCACCATCCCGCCTGCTCACCCATCCACCGTCCAACCCATCCTACCCACCAACATTGAGATGCCTCACCCACAATAACCACAATAATTCCTCAACACCCGACGCCTCCCCTGTCATCCTGCGTCACCTCACCATGCATAAGGAAGGAAAAGTAGACATTTTGGAAACTTCATTGTTAATATTCGTACTCACCATCAGTTGTAAATGTTTTGTACATTGGAAATATATCAATGTGACTAACTGTGAAAACTGTGAAAACTGAAGTCAAACACAAATTTTGTAGTGTTGCAACGAAGCAAAACTTTGTCACTGTCACATTGCTTTTTCATTATAATAAAATATATAAACTAAATAAAAAAATGTATGAACTTAACCTTATAGTATAATCATTAAAGTTTCCCAGAAAATAAATACAAAAAGGTTTAGATAATGAATATAATTAATTCGTTCTACTTTATTTCTCTCTCTGCCTTCAAATCTGTGCTCTAATTTTTCCCCTCTTTCTAAAGTCTTAAGGAAAAACTTGACAAACACGTAGCATCAGCTCACCAAATCGAGTATTTAATTTCTGCTTTAAGTTGTTTATTTCTTTATTTTTATTTAATTATTTATATTTTTATTTATTCATTTATTTATTCATTCATTTTTCCATTTCTATTTTGTTTTTGTATAGCGGTAGCAATAGCCGTAGATTACGACTTTTCTTACTTTCCCATACAAATTCCATGATAATTTGTATATGGTATCGCTTCCTCTTCCAGCCAGCTTCGGCTGAAGAGAAGGATGGGTGGGGAGGAGCCTTCCACTTTAGTGTCCTTTAGTCTATCAAGTAGATATTATAGTACAGTGATTCCCAACCGGGGTTCCGCGGAACCCTGGGGTTCCGCAGACCATCACCAGGGGTTCCGCGAAAAACCGTAAAATAATTATGCGCTATTACAAAATGACAGTGATCTTAATTCATAATTCCTACTCAACGACACGTCACAAACACTTTCCAGACACCAACATACTCGTAGGTGTCAGTTAGTACAATGTATATACTATATACTATGCATATACTATTGCTATGCTATGCATACTATACATATGCATAGCAAATACTATGCATAGAATAAACAAAAAATTTGTTTTATTGCCGGTGCGGGATACGCCCTTCATTCCTGGGTAGGAGGGTGACGCAACCCCGTACGAGTATCATACGTGTCACGAGCCCCAGCCCAGCCGTTCACACATCTTCCTTCAGTCAGTTTTGAGCAGCGCAACCGAGTGAAACGCTGTTTTAATTAATCTCACCAGTTAATATTTGTTTGCTACGGATTTTAAAGACTGAAGCATGTTCAAATATTTTAAAAGAAAGCATGTCAGTGGAGAGGAGGACAGTGACGAAGAATCACAAATACCACAGCAAAGTACGAGTAAAGGAAAAGTGAGTGATGTTAAAAAATACCGCCTTTACAATGACAGTTATCTGGCCATTGGCTTTACATGGACTGGAGAAGAAAACTGTCCACTTCCTTTGTGCATTGTTTGTGGGAAAAAGCTCGCCAACACAGCTATGGCCCCAGCCAAGTTAAAGCGACATTTCACTACTAATCACAGCCACTTGTCAAGTAAAACCGTGGATTATTTTCGAAGACTCTTGGATTCACAGCAGAAACAAAGACAAGTTTTCGTAAAGAAGGTAACCAGCAGTGATAAGGCCCAAGAAGCAAGCTATTTAGTGGCTGAGCTAATTGCCAAGAAAATGAAAAGTCATACTATTGCAGAAAGCCTAATAATGCCTGCTTGCAAAATAATTGTGAGAACAATGCTAGGTGAAGAAGCTGAAAGTGAATTAAGCAAGGTACCTGTTTCTGATAATACAATTAGTAGGCGTGTAGATGACCTGTCCAACAATATTTCTGGTATTTTGTCTGAAATACTGCAAAATACCAACTTTGCTCTCCAAGTAGATGAGTCTACTGATATAACTGGTAAAGCTCAGCTGCTGGCATTTGTACGATTTGAAAATGAAGATGAAATAATGGAAAATTATTTTTGCTGTAAAGAACTGCTAGAAACTACCAAAGGCCACGACATTTTCAATATCTTGTCTTCTTACCTGGAATCTTGTGGTTTGTCATGGAACCGATGCATTGAAATCTGCACTGATGGTGCTCCCTCAATGATTGGCTCAGTACAAGGCTTTGTATCACGCGTGAAAGAAAAAAAACCTGAAGTCATAACAACTCACTGCTTTCTCCACCGAGAAGTTCTGGTTTCAAAAACTATTGGGGATGATTTAAAACACGTCCTTGATATAACTGTGAACATGGTCAACTTTATAAAGCAGCGCCCTCTGAAGTCTCGCATGTTTGCAAGGTTGTGTGAAAACATGCAGAAAGATCACGTGACGCTTCTCCAGCACACAGAGGCTCGATGGCTTTCGAGAGGTAAAGTTTTGACAAGGGTATTCGAGCTGCGACAGGAACTGCTGCTTTTCTTCAAAGAGAATAATAAAGCCAGTTTCTGTGAATGTCTTGAATCTACAAACTGGCAAATAAAACTAGCATATTTAGCAGATATTTATCAGCATTTAAATAACTTGAACACCAGCATGCAGGGTGCGAAGGAAAACATTCTAACTTCCACAGACAAACTTCTTGCATTTAAGAATAAACTTGCTGTTTGGAAAAAGCACCTTTCAAGAGGAAGCGTCGAAATGTTTCCACTCCTACTTAAAGTTCAAACTCAGAATGAATATGAAAATGTAATTTCATTAATTACAAGTCATTTGGGATCACTGTCAGAAAAACTTCATAAGTACTTTCCCTCATTGTCATCAGAAACGTATGACTGGGTGAGAAACCCCTTCACTGAGTTCTCACCAAGTACAGAAAACCTACTTAGTCTGCAAGAAGAGGAAGAACTGAGTGAACTACAGTGCGATCGAACCTTGAAAATGAAATTTAATGAAGTATCACTTGACAAGTTTTGGATTTCAGCAAAGCAAGAGTACCCTGTCATCTCAGTAAAAGCATTGGATGTTTTACTTCAGTTTTCGACTTCTTACCTCTGTGAACAAGCTTTCTCATGCCTGACCGTCATTAAAAGCAAATCAAGAAATCGTCTTCTGTCTGTCGAGGAAGAACTGCGTGTGTGTCTGTCAAAAATTCGGCCAAGAATTTCACAGATACGCAAAGAGAAACAAGCCCAAGTATCACACTGAAGGTAAATCATAACATTATGCATGATTATTGACTTATTAGTGTGAACTCTCATGTGATGTAATTGTAGATTTCATATGAATTATATTGCTCAAGAACTTTTCTTTAAAAAATAATATACATACATATACTACATATCGGGGTTCCTTGGAATATGAACAATTATTACAGGGGTTCCTCCAAAGTGTAAAGGTTGGGAATCACTGATTTAAATAGTGATATTTGGAAAGTCTCTACACAAGAACAGTATTTAGAAAGTCTTGCTAAATTGGAAGGTTACATAAATGATGTTAAACATGATAATATTTTCTTAGCCGGTGACTTTAACGCTGATCCATTCTCAAGTCGAGCTTGGAGAAATTTATCCGATTTTATGTTGAGAAATTCCTTGAAATGTTTTGATGTGACTTTACTTGAAGGCAATTCATGTACGTTTGTTGGGTGTGGTAATGCAGTTCCGAAATGGCTTGATCACATAATAGGTAAAGAGCATAGCAATATTAAAGTAACTGATGTAAAAATATTAAATGATATAGTTGGCTCAGATCATGTACCATTGTTGACAACTTTGCAGTTCTTTAGTTATTATTCCTGTGCAGGAACACTACCAGCTGAAAGTGTGAGATCTGATTCATACATTAATTGGGGAAAACTAACATCGGTAGAGATAAATGACATTATGAACAGTGTTGATGTTGAATTAATGAACCTATGCAAGTTACCAATTCATAACTGTTTAACTTTAGGTTGCCGAGATAAGAAACATCTAGAAATGATTGATGCTATGTACGAAAATATCACATTTAGTGTACAAAACTCCAGTCATCAGTATGCACATAATGAAATTAAGAAAAATAAGTTTAAAGTAATCCCAGGATGGAACAGAAGAGTGAAAGCTAAACACAGTGCTGCTAGGGAAAAATATTTGGACTGGATGCGTCTTGGTAAAGTCAGAGGAACAGCAGAACATGAGGAAATGATTAGAACAAGGAGTGAGTTTAAAAAGGAGCTAAATGACTGCAAGGCAAATGAAAGACAAGAATTAAGTTTGAGCATCATGGAAAAGTTTGCAATAAAGAATAAAATACAATTCTGGAGTGAAGTGAAAAGAAAAAGAAAAACAAGTAAAGTGTCGATCATTATTGATGGAAAAAACATAGACTCAGATATTGCTGGTTTATTTTTTGATAAATTTATCCCAAGTCAACAGAACTACTTTATTGACCTAGATTCTGCTTTGTGTGATAGAATTAAAGAACAGTGGCACTTTCGGCGAAAAAGGAATATGTGTGTATCTTCTGAGACTATGAGGAAACTTGTTGCTCGTCTTACCACTGGTCAAGGACATGATCTAATTCATTCTATATATTTTTTAAATGCTTCCACTTTTTTTTTTTGCGATTTTAGCTAGGTTTTTTTAACTTATGTTTTATACATTGTTATCTTCCTGTGAACCTTTTTAAAGGGTACAATTATACCCATTCTAAAAGATTCAATGAAAAACTCTACAGAATCATGTAATTATAGACCAGTCATGCAATCTTCATGTATTTTGAAATTATTTGAAATGTATCTTTTAGACGTTTTATCCGAGAAGGTGTTTTTAAATTGTAGGCAATTTGGTTTTAAGTCTGGTTCGTCCACTACGGATGCATGTTTTGTGTTGAAGGAGGTTATGTGGAAATATACAAGACACAAACAATCTGCAATGGCTACTTTTGTCGATTTGAGAAAAGTGTTCGACAACATTGAACATTTTATTTTGGCAGATAATCTATTTAATTGTGATGTACCTATTGATATTATACTTATTATAATGCAGTATCTCAGAAATCAGAAAGCAACTGTTAAATGGCGTGGTGCATATAGTAGTTACAACTATATTGATAAAGGTGTACGTCAGGGAGGGATCCTTTCGCCCTTCTTATTCAATTTCTATATAGATTCAATAATCTGTGATATTTATCAAACAGAGGTCGGATGCAAACTTGGTGATATGAGATGTAATATTTTAGCCTACGCTGATGATTTAGTACTGCTGGCTCAGAATGCATCTGCTATGAATACTCTTTATGGTAGACTTTGTACTTCAATTAATGATAACAAATTATTAATTAATAACAACAAGACTAAATGCATGATTTTTTCTAATGCAAAAGATAATAGTTTACAAAATATTGTTCTTAATGGTGATTTGCTCCAAGTTGTGAATTCATTTAAATATTTGGGATATAACTTGCTATATAATTTCAGAGATGAAGATGATGTCAGCTTTAGATTAAACTGTTTTTATGCTTCTTTTAACAGTATTTTAAGAGATTTTAGTTTTGTAAATAGAGATGCTTTATTATATCTTTTTAATGCATACTGTAAGCCCGATTACGGTGTCAGTTTGTGGACACATTTTAGAACTTTTATTTCCGGTATTTTTAAAACTTTTATTGTCGCCTTTAGCAA
Organism: Cancer borealis; assembly: GCA_036785275.1. Taxonomy (NCBI): domain Eukaryota; kingdom Metazoa; phylum Arthropoda; class Malacostraca; order Decapoda; family Cancridae; genus Cancer; species Cancer borealis. The sequence continues at coordinate 3,750 of JAXIVD010000276.1, read as the reverse complement.
GTCTCTGAAAAAAGATGTATGGAGTGCCATCCTTTGCCAGTAGTCATATCACAGCGGAGAGATGCAATCAACTTCTTTTGAATCATCATGTGGCTAAAGTTCAGGCAAAGTATATTAAAAGACTAATCAAGAATCCTAATCCAGTCATAAGACATAATATCCCGTACATTAAGGACGTCTTCTGTGTTGGAAATATTATTAAGAATTTTAGATCAGTGTATAGTGTTGAGATACTTAATGAAGATGTGGACGTTCTGTCATCAAGGATTTAGTGGGTACAGACACATGAGGAAAGAAGGGGACCATGTGTATTTTTTGGTTTTTAATCCCATATAAGATTATTTATTTTTATGTACGTATAGTATAAAATCAGTAGCTAGAGAAAATATGAGTAGGTTATTTTTGATTATTGAATGATTATTATGACTACTTGTGTTTATGTAATATGTGTCTTGTACATGTATTATGAAATAAAGTATATTGATTGATTGATTGACTGACTACTACTACTACTACTACTACTGCTACCACTACTACTACTACTGCTACCACTACTACTACTACTACTACTACTGCTACTACTACTACTACTACTACTACTACTACTACTACTACTACTACTACTACTACTACTGCTATCACTACTACTACTACTACTACTAATATATATATATATATATATATATATATATATATATATATATATATATATATATATATATATATATATATATATATATATATTGGATTTGGTGAAATACTGCAAACTAATTAATATGTGATTATACCAAGAAAATAAACACTTCTTTTGAGGTAATAATTTACACTATCATATGGAGAAAAAAAGTAAATAAAAAGCCACAAAGCTGCTTTACATTACATGTTGATATCAAATAAGAACAATTACCAAGCACATAGGATTAAAACCAGCCACATAATTACATTCCATACATGGAAACTACTGCAAGCATAATTTTGTAAGTTTTACAAACAAGAACGATATTGTTCAAGAAATAATGATATATCTGGCTGTTTAGAAAGAAAATATAAAATAAATCATATAATTTGTACTTAACAAAACACAATACCTAAGGAAAGATAGAAAAATAAAATAGATATAAATGTGATATGGCATTAACGTCGCATCAGTCTTCTTCTTCTTCTTTTTTTTTTTCTTTTTTCTTCTTCTTCACTTAGTAAACTTCCAGCCAACAGAGTAAGTATCCAGCTCTTGCTCTTTGATATCCTCTCACATTGTAATTAGTTAAAATGTGACATGCTGGTAGGGTGGTTAGCATGCTCACCTCACAACCGAGATATCCTGGGTTGGACTGAGACAATATTGATTGTCTTCTTAAATGCAATGACAATTTTTACTATTATCCAATACAGGTTGTTGCTCGTGATGTGGATCTGCAGGACTTTGTGGCAGCGATTTCCACCACTCCACGCACTGTTAGTGAAGCAGACACTCAGCGGTACTTGGAGTTCTCCCAAGCCAGCAACCATTGCTAGTTGATGTAGTGTTGAGTGCAGAGAGTACCTGGTGAGTGCAGCTTCCAGTTCTCGGGGAAAGTAGAAGCTGTAAGGTGTTGTTGGGCAAGGATTGTAGTACCTAATTAGAGTTGTTTCCTAAAGTAGTGTAATGCAAGAATTTTTTCTATCTTCTCTTTCTGTCTCTCTCTCTCGTTGGTTATAATTTCTTTGGATACCAACTTCAAAAGCTCTTGTGTATCTTAGTTTATAAAGATCAAACTTCTTTGTTGCCAGAAAGTGTTGTCTAATGACATTGAAAAATAACACCAGTTCTGTAGTGCATTCAGTAGTGTTTAGTATTAGATGGTGATACATAAATTTATGATGTTTTATACACATTTATAAAAGGAGAAAGTTATTTTTGTAAAGGTAGTGTTGGAAAAGAATATATTTATTTTTTGAGATAATAGTGGGCAATTGGTTCCATTAGATCATAGTTTGTGGTGTAAAAATGGAAATATTGAACGATTTTTGGTGCTAGAAAATATTTTAAGTGTTTTTGAGATATACAAATATATGCTCTTGCTATTATTATTGTGACAATGGAAGTGTTGTATGATGATTGTAGTGTCTGTTTACATGACAATGATGTAGTACTTTTCCTTATTTCCTTAATATTTATTTGATATCAAACAATGTTTTCATAGTTTTGTAAATGGTTTTTGCGAAACATTTCATACTTTGCCAATTATGGGATGTCCACTTTGTCCACCCGTTCAACTTTACTTTTAACGCGGAATGAATACACACAACAACAGCAGCAGGAACAGGAGCAGCACCTATGAATTACTGTATCAATACGTAACAATAATATTATTAATAATAATAATAATGATAGAAAATAATATTACTACTACAACTACTACGACTTCTTTTATTATATAGCAGAAGAATTAACAAAGAAATAACTAGATCCAACACATATTAAGAGAAACAGAGACAAGAGAGAGAAAGAGAAAAGAGAGAATATGAAAGCAGCAAAGTGGAAAAGAATGAGGAGGAGGAGGAAGAGAGAAAACAGCAAGAGGCAACCAAGAGGAAATTAATTAGAATGGAGGAAGGAGTGTTACTGATCTTCCCTCTTCCCTCCTCTCTCTCCTCCATCCCTCCATATTGAACAGTGAGGGGAGAGGAGGAGGAAAGGAGGAGAGAAGGAGAATGGGAGATAGGAACACAGAATAAATAAACAAAAAGAACGAAAAAAGAGGAACAAGATATAAACAAACAGACTAAACAAGAACCACAGTGAACAGAATATAAATAAAGATAATATATAGAAAATTTAAAAAAATAAATTAGACAAATAAAATCAATAAAATGTAAGACTTAACAAGGAAAGGTAGAGGAGGAGGAGGAGGAGGAGGTAGTAGTAAATGTAGGAATAGATAGAGATGGAAGAGAAAGGAGGGAGAGGATAGAGGAAGTGACTTAGGGAGAGAGGGAGAGAGGGAGGATGGGAAGGATAGAGGGAGAGAAGGAAGATGGAAGGGGGAGGGAGAGGATAGAAGGGAGATATTGAGAGGATTGAAGGGATGGATGGAGGGAGGAAGATAAGGAGAGAGGGAGGAAGGGAGAGGAAAGAGATCGAATTCTAAGGAGGAAGGCAAATGTCAACACCAATCAGCTGATGACCATCACCACCACCATCACCACCACCACTACCACTACCACTACCACTACCACTACCACTACCACAACCACCACCACTACCACTACCACAACCACTACCACTACCACTACCACAACCACCACCACTACCACTACCACTACCACAACCACCATCACCACCACCACCACCACCACTACCACTACCACTACCACAACCACCACCACCATCACCACCACCACCACTACCACCACTACCACTACCACCACCACCACCACCATCACCACCACCACCACTACCACCACTACCACTACCACCATCACCACCACCATTACCACTACCACTACCACAACCACCATCACCACCACCACCACCACCACTACCACTACCACAACCACCACCACCATGACCACCACCACCACTACCACCACTACCACTACCACAACCACCACCACCATCACCACCACCATCACCACCACCACCACCACCACCACCACTACCACTACCATAACCACCACCACCATCACCACCACAATCACCACTAACATCACCACCACTACCACTACCACAACCACCACCACCTTCACCACCACTATCACCACCACCAC
>JAXIVD010000275.1:190575-193107 GCA_036785275.1 Cancer borealis | reverse complement strand
TATATATATATATATATATATATATGTACATATATATATATATATATATATATATATATATATATATATATATATATATATATTGAGCCAACATACTTTTTGCTGACTTAGGTTTTTGGGTTGTTTTTAACTAATTTTTAGGTGCTGATTTCAAACATGGTATCCATTTTTTCTAACATATCAGGTTTTTATTCCGTTGCATATCCCTATTTTATGATATAATGCATAAATAATGCATAATAATTACTTGGTTAGCATAATTTACCCAGTCCTAGAGCTTAAAACTATAAGTTATAATGTCATTAGGATCTGAAATGATAAGTGAATTATAAGATAGCTTCATCTTTTATTGAATACATCCAATTAATTTTTAAACATAACGGATAAACCAAGCACAATTGTACCCGAACCACATATATATGGAACGAAATTCCGCTTACAGCCTTTCAAGTGTTTCATGTGTACACAGTCTCTTTGAATACTCCAACAGTAGTCGGCCATCATATGTGTGTTCCATTGACCTTGATATCTCTCCTCCATAACCTTGCTATCTTGATGAAAATGCTCGCCATGTTCTTCGCTCACGTCTCCAAGATTAGCAGGAAATTCATTGAGATGGCTCTTGAGGAAATTAACCTTTATGGTCATGTTGCAGTCTAAAACATGAAAGCTATCAAGCAATGTCTCCACCAAATCTTTGTAGTTTGCAGCCTTTGTATTCCCTAAAAATCCTTTCACAACAGCCACAAATGCATTCCATGCTCTTTTTTCTACGTCACTCATCGAGCTTGAGAAGTTTTGACATTTCATTAACTTTTTTATTTGTGTCCCATCAAAAATAACAGCCTTTATTTCATCATAACTTAGGCCAGGAAATGTTGTACATATGAATTGAAAACAGTCACCCTCCACATTAAGAGCTTTGACAAATTGCTTCATAAGTCCTAGCTTAATATGAAAGGATAGGAACATGATTTTTTCTCGCTCAACAAGTGGTTGGTGTATGACATTCATCTCCCCAACAGTCAAACTTTTTCTAACTGGCCAGAATTTCTGTTCTTAATGTTTTTCCCGGACCATGACCACTGATCACATGCAGTTCGGGCATGGAAACCTAGGTTCCCGGATTCGAGTCCCCTATATTCGCTGACAACTTTTTAATAATTGATATCACTGCCGAGTGGCCAAAGACTACCCAAATTGCTGCCTTATTGTCCTTAGATGGGACTACCAACGTTTATATGCATCAGAGGCTGTAGCAGGTAGCAGTAATAAGCCTCACACGTTCTCAACATAATCAAGAGAGAACGTAAACATTCCAGGCGTCACTATAAAAAGTTTTATAACCTACGCCAAATAACAGGGGAGTCCATCTGTGCCTCCATGAGACTACGGGCACCAACGGTTAATCATATAGAAAAATAACGATTTTCTTATAAAACGAGCGACCGAAAATATCAAATGAAAAGTATTGTACAGAATTATTGTGAACGGATAGAACGGGGTGCGGAAATAAGCGAAGCAAATCCGAGGAGTTCTTATACAAGAGGAGCGTAATCGTTTTGAACACACCAGGGATGAAGTAATGCTGACGTCACAGGCGTTTGCGTCGCTTGGGTGACTCTGTTTCCGCTGTAGCAGTTTGAAGCGTGCAGCTAGTGTAGAGTGATCGGGTGGAGGTGCACATGCGAGAGATAACTAGCTCACAGCAGAGGGCAAAGGCAACTCCCATATATATATATATATATATATATATATATATATATATATATATATATATATATATATATATATATATCTTTCGTCAAGGACTGGTGTGGTGAAGAGATAGATAGATAGAAAGATAGATAGAGAGAGAGAGAAGAAAAATAAATATAAAGTCGTACGTACTATACATTGTGTATTCAGCACATATGTCAAGGCTTCAGGTAGTGCTCGTCATTATTTACCTCACTTGGAAGTTATGTTAGGTTAGTTATGTTATGTTAGGAGTGCCAAGTAATATAAATGACAGGACAGGCAGCACCCGTACACTACTCTGTCTGATGACCAAACTTACCTTGACTGAGCTGTTATATAAAGGAAGTGTTAAACACATCATGTTCATACTACTTCAATGCACTTTGGATACTGGCTAAGCTGCCTGTGCTCATTCACAACATTACCAACGCACCAAAAGTTCTTTGATGGTTAAGATTTTTTTTTCTTCCATAAATCTCAAAGCTTATTGAGATCTTCAAGACGCAGGAATATTGTACTCTACTGTACATGTATCATATTGTAGAAATGAGTCAATATTTTTGTTTTTATATGTGTACTTGCGACCACTGTTGAGGCACTGATGACTGTAACTCACATAAGTTTCGCTAAGACACTCATTAGAATTGATGGTGAGTTACTATCATGGTTGTGAGAAGCATTTATGGGGAAGTCATCAACAATACTAGTCTTTAACAGGACGAATATCACGTTTACAATTTACCAGTGCCAATATGGACATTATAATATGCAATGGACAAGGGATAACATGAA
>JAXIVD010000275.1:165575-185575 GCA_036785275.1 Cancer borealis | reverse complement strand
CCTCTACCAGTAAACAAATTATGCCCACCAGTACTGCATCAAGCCATGCCAGCAGTAATGAAAATATGCCTACGAGTACTGCATCAAGCCACGCCACCAGTAATGAAACTATGCCCACGAGTACTGCATCAAGCCATGCCAGCAGTAATGAAACTATGCCCACCAGTCCTGCATCAAGCCACGCCACCAGTAATAAAACTATGCCCACCAGTACTGCATCAAGCCATGCCACTAGTAATGAAACTATGCCCACCAGTACTGCATCAAGCCATGCCACCAGTAATGAAACTATGCCCACCAGTACTGCATCAAGCCATGCCACCAGTAATGAAACTATGCCCACCAGTACTGCATCAAACCATGCCACCAGTAATGAAACTATGCCCACCAGTACTGCATCAAGCCATGCTACCAGTAATGAAACTATGCCCACCAGTACTGCATCAATCCATGCCATCAGTAATGAAAATAAGCCCACCAGTACTGCATCAAGCCATGCCACCATTAATGAAACTATGCCCACCAGTACTGCATCAATTCAAGGCTTCAGTAATGAAACTTTGCTCACCAGTACTGCATCAAGCTATGACACCAGTAATGAAACTATGCCCACCAGTACTATCTCAAGCCACGATACCAGTACTGCATCGAACAACGCCTTCAGTAAACAACAAGAGCTCCCCATTATTGGATTCAATCCAGATGAAATTAGTCAACCAGGAGTCAATTTTACATCAAGCCATGCCACCAGTAAGCAAACTATGCCCACCAGTACTGAATCAAGCCATGCCACCAGTAAGCAAACTATGCCCACCAGTACTGCATCAAGCTATGCCACCAGTAATGAAACTATGCCCACCAGTACTGCATCAAGTTATGCAACCAGTAATGAAACTATGCCCACCAGTACTGCATCAAGCCATGCCACTAGTAATGAAACTATGCCCACCAGTACTGCATCAAGTCATGCCACCAGTAATGAAACTATGCCCACCAGTACTCCATCAAGTCATGCCACCAGTAATGAAACTATGCCCACCAGTACTGCATCAAGCCATGCCACTAGTAATGAAACTATGCCCACCAGTACTGCATCAAGCTATGCCATAAGTAATAAAACTATGCCCACCAGTACTGCATCAAGTTATGCAACCAGTAATGAAACTATGCCCACCAGTACTGCATCAAGCCACGCCACCAGTAATGAATCTATGCCCACCAGTACTGCATCGAGTCATGCTACCAGTAATGAAACTATGTCTACCAGTACTGCATCAAGCCATGCCACCAATACTGCATCAAGCCATGCCACTAGTAATGAAACTATGCCCACCAGTACTGCATCAAGCCATGCCACCAGTGATGAAACTATGCCCACCAGTACTGCATCAAGCCACGCTACCATTAATGGAACTATGCCCACCAGTACTGCATCAAGCCACGTCACCAGTGATGAAACTATGCCCATCAGTGCTGCATCAAACCATGCCACCAGTAATAAAACTATGCCCACCAGTACTGCATCAAGCCATGCCACCAGTGATGAAACTAAGCCCACCAGTACTGCATCAAGCCACGTCACCAGTGATGAAACTATGCCCATCAGTACTGCATCAAACCATGCCACCAGTAATGAAACTATGCCCATCAGTACTGCATCAAACCATGCCACCATTAATGAAACTATGCCCACCAGTACTGCATCAAGCCATGCCACCAGTGATGAAACTATGCCCACCAGTACTGCATCAGGCCATGCTACCATTAATGAAACTATGCCCACCAGTACTGCATCAAGCCACGTCACCACTGATGAAACTATGCCCATCAGTACTGCATCAAACCATGCCACCAGTAATGAAACTATGCCCACCAGTACTGCATCAAGCCATGCTACCATTAATGAAACTATGCCCACCAGTACTGCATCAAGCCACGTCACCAGTGATGAAACTATCCCCACAAGTACTGCATCAAACCATGCCACCAGTAATGAAACTGTGCCCACCAGTACTGCATCAGACCATGCCACCAGTAATGAAACTATGCCCATCAGTACTGCATCAACTCATGCTACCAGTAATGAAACTCTGCCCACCAGTACTGCATCAAACCATGCCACCAGTAATGAAACTATGCCCACTAGTACTGCATCAAGCCATGCTACCATTAATGGAACTATGCCCACCAGTACTGCATCAAGCAATGCCACCAGTAATGAAACTATGCCCACCAGTGCTGCATCAAGCCATGCCATCAGTAATGAAACTATGCCCACCAGTACTGCATCAAGCCATGCCACCAGTAAACAATCTAGATCAATCACCAGTGCAAATTGAAAATTACATTAGTTTAATGCTTCCACAATGATCTATCAGTGAGGTATCTTGCACAATGACAAAGACTGCTACGTTATAAGAAATAAATTTAGTTATTATGAATTCATTGGTAAACATTTCATTATCTAAATCTAAAGGAGCTGCACTGAGGCTTCCATTGAGGCTTCCACTAAATAGGTTTTCGCAAATTCCACTGTGTTTCACTAAGTTCTAATAAATCATCTGCTGAAGGTTCCACCAAATATATACTGAGTACTAGTAATTATGGTATCGGCAAAACATTAGGAGTCATCATCCACTGACAAAGCTACCATTCAAGTTCTACTTGCATTTATAATCTCTTTGAAGCAAACTTGAGATTCCTGTTGGGTTTTTCACTGAATTATTGAATGAAATCTTAAATATTTGATGCAATTTATAAACTCCCAAATATTTCCCATATCAATGCTAGAAATTCATTTAAGTGTATTATTTGAAACACAAAATTTTGGTTTATTGATTTAATTAAAGAAGGCACTCTATGGCTATACTGTTTTCAAACTTCTTTTTATATATTTTTGGTCTTTACAGTTAATGTCCATCTCGCGTACCCTTTTTTCAAAGTGATATCCATTGTACTTGCCATTCAATTTATCATTATCTGTAACTGTTTTCTGTATCTATAAGTAAATAAGATTTTCATTATAATAAAAGTGGATGTTTTTATGATTTTGCATTTTGATTCATCCCTAACTGTTTTGTGTATCTAGGACAAAGAAGAATTTCATAGCTGCAGTGTCGGATCAATTTATTGATTCAACCGGTCAAAAACATTTAAATCAAATTTCCCCTAAAAAAGAAACACAGTCCACTCCACTTTATCAAATATCAAAAGTCAATAAGTTGTGCACCAACAACATAACTAAACCAATAACATAATTAAACTAAAATATGTACTCACAACATGGCTGCACAGTCTTCTAACATACACCTGGATAACAGTAGAAGGCCCAGTCTCCGACAGTCACATAAATGGGTCTCGGACACCAACCACATCACACTGCAGAAACATGAATATTTACCAAAATATAAAAGATGTCATTAAAAGAAAACCCGGAACCGAACCAATTAATCCTTAAATCTACTCACAAGCAATCACCACAGGTAATTACAGAAACCGGTTCCGGGTCGTTTCGCCCCGAATCCCGTTCGCATCTGAGTCATATAAGACGTGACAGTGATTTCTAATCTTTTTTAACACACTGAAGGGTAGAAGGTAAAGGCAAGAGTCCTTGTGCAGCTTTACTGGATAATCTTACAAGGAACACACCTTCACAGTACGGCGGTAGAAATGCCACTGCCACTGCATTTGGCGGGAAAGGCACTGACCACTGAGTCTCCTCTCTCAGTTGCCAGATGCCTCTATCCTACAACTCCCCCCTTTAAAAAGATTGTATGCAGGCAATCTTTGTTGAATGCAATCGTACATTTAATACAAAATAATAGCATCTCCAAACAGAAAAAGAAAATAACAAAGCACAATTCTCCGTAATACCTTGTCACATACATTGCCGTGCACATAATAGTATCCCTTAAGAAAATAACACAAAAGAATTACATAATATCTTCGTGTGTGTCCGTCTGTATGCGTGTTAGTGTGTGTGTGTGTGTGTGTGTGTGTGTGTGTGTGTGTGTGTGTGTGTGTGTGTGTGTGTGTGTGTGTGTGCGTGTGTGTGTGTGTGTGTGTGTGTTACACAATATAATCCTCAAGCCTTCGTGGTGGCCGCGTCTGCCTCTTGGCCGGGGCACGCACTTGAGATTGTTGTTGAGGGCTCGGTGGCTGCATCGCATCGGCCACTTCTTCACTTGTGTCACTTGGCTCGTCAGCTGACGGGGGCGCGTGGCAGGGTCTCAGGTGTTCCCTGGTCCTGAGAGATACTCGCCCGCTACCATCCAATCGGATGAGGTATTGTCTGTTTCCTCTACCTTCCACGATCGTTCCTGCCCTGTTCCAGGTCTTGGTGTGTTGTTCTTGCACCAGCACTCTGCCGCCAGGGACGAGGGGAGGACGTTGGCGAGTATTAGCACGCTCTTGTAACACTCTTTCCATATGCAGCCCCATTTGACGCTCACGTTGACGTAGTGTCTGCCCCCAGAACCTGTCGACCTGTAGCCTGCACGTGACGGCTGGTACGCCATCTCGCAACTGTCGGCCTGTTGCCAGCTGCGCAGGTGACTTGTCGATGTCCCGGAGAGGTGTATTGAGATACTGCATTAGCGCCAGTGACGCCTTGTCATTGTCGAGGCTTCCGTCTGCCCCAGTATTGCCACGCAGCACCCTCTTGGCGGTCTTCACCGCCGCCTCTGCCCTGCCATTTGACTGTGGGTAATGAGCTGATGACACTCGCGTACTCACTCCCCATTTTCCGAAGAATGTCTTCATTTCCTCACTCTCCAGGTTGGTTCCTCCATCCATGGAGAGCTGTTCAGGAGCGCCCCAGCGACGGAAATACTGCCGTAGTCGGTCTATAATTCCACTTGAGGCCGTGCCCTCTGTTAAGTGTGTAACCTCCAACCACCCCGTCAGCCGGTCTGCATACACCAGGTAGTGGTGTCCCTCCAGCTGACATATGTCAGCTACTGTCTGTTGGAAGGGCTAGCGGGGAGGTGGTGTAAGTAGCAGAGGCTCTGGGGGCTGAGACGGCGCGTGGCTGTTGCAGATTTCGCAGGAGGAGCGGTGATGATGTAGGTATCCCTCGATGCCGGGCCAGTACACCGTTTGTCGCGCCCTCCTCAACATGGAGTCGATGCCTTGGTGACCCGCGTGGAGGTTTGCCGCTACCTGACGGCGTAGGTTGTCGGGGATTACGAGGCGTGGGTGGTTCTGGTCGTAGATATACGTCACTAGGCCTCGTGATGTGCCCAGCCTGTCTCTTACATTATAGTACGACCTGAGACATGCCAGTTCTTGAACCCTCTGGGGATGCCAGTCACCAGCCAGTACCTTGGCTACTAGCAGCTGGTAAACGGGGTCGTCCTGTGAGGCCTGGAGCACCATGTCCTCGTCAAGGGTGAGGCTGTCGCTGAAGTCTAGGGCTGCCACCACGGATGCAGCCATAGCGGCCGCTAGCTCCTCGCCTTGTTCCTCGTCTGTTGTATCCGGCGGTGTCTTCATAGATGGATATCTGGAGAGAAAGTCTGCAGCGCAGTTCCTCTTACCAGGAAGGTAGCGGACGGTGAACCGATGCTGCAGAGTTTTCTCCTTCAGGCGGAACAAGCGCGGATTTATGATGTCTGTGAGAGCCCTATTACCCAGTAATCCCACCAGCGGGCGGTGGTCGGTTATTAGCACCAGGTTAGGGCACCCCAGCAGGAATAGTCGGGCCTTACGGAGACACCAGGCCACCGCGAGGGCCTCCCCTTCAATGGGAGCGTATCCTGCCTCCGCCGCGGTGAGGTGGCGGCTGCCACAGAGAGCCAGGCGCCACCCTCCTTTGCAGCAGAACGGTGCATCCGCCGACACACAGGAACAGTACTGCTGAAGGACCACGAATCCGATTCCCTCCTTACTCCAGTCAGTGATGGCGACTGTGGGTCTGGTTCGGTCGTAGTAGGAAAGCCCGTCCTTGGCCAGCTGGCAGATGGTTTCCTTAGCCTGCCTCAATTTCAGCTGGAGTTGCTCATCCCAGTAGACCTTTTTCCCTGTGGGCTTCTTGAGGAGGTCCCTAAAGGGAGACATTACGGGGGCAGTGGCCAGATATGGCGCCAGGATCTCACGTCCGTGATGGTGGGCTGTGCCGGCATGGTGAAGTCTCGGATGGCTGTCAGTCTGTCCTCTGTCGGCCTGTACTCCTCCCATCCAAGGTGGAAGCCCACGAACTCCACTTCGCGGCAACAAAATTTGAACTTCTCAGGCTTGAGGGTGATGCCTTTCTTAGCACACAGTTCCAGGAAGTTATATGTGTGCCAGAAGGCCCCCTCAATGCTGGAGTCGTAAAGGAGTGTGTCGTCAACACACTTATGCTTGCGAGGGAAGTCAGCCACGGCATCATCAAACCTCTTAGTGTAGGCATCGGTTGCAGAACAGTGCCCCATGGGTGTACGGCAGTACTGATACCGCCCCCATGGTGTGATGAATGTCTTCAGGTGCCTGCTTTCCTCCTCTAGCTCAACCTGATGAAACCCCCAGTGAGCGTCGGCCACGGTCTTGTAGGAGTGCGGGGGTACATCAGCCACCATGTCGAAGGGGGCAGGGGTGTGGTGCGTCTCCCGTAGGCAGCAGGAGTTCAGTTTCTGGAAGTCGACCGTCCTCTTGGGCTTCCCTGATTTCTTGGCGACCACAACCATCCGAGCACACCATTTGGCAGCCTCCCCAGCGGGCACCGGACGAATTACCCCTCTCTTGACGTCGTCGTCGAGTTGCCTCTTCACTTCGTTCGCCCAGTGCTTTGGGACGGAGGCTGGTGTGTGGCAGGTGTGGGGTCGCGCGCCTTCCTTGAGGTGGATGCGATGTGGAATGCCCTGCATCACCCGAAGTGGGTATCTGTCAGCATTGAAGGTTGAGGACGAGAACTGCCGTAGTAGCCACTCCTCGAGACGTGCCACGTTTTCCTCGAGAGGCTGAAGAGGCATGGAGGTGGGTCTTGCCGGGATGTCGCTGCTAACGTCGTCACCCATCAGCCCCGTGCCGGCAACCAGTGGTGATGGTTGGGGAAAATTCGCGTGGACGAGGCCCAGTTCCTTGCAGGTGATAAATGACAGGTACATACGCTCCACAGACTCAATGAAGTATACCTCTTGAACGGTAGAGCGTCCGGCGAGGCTAATGCGGCTCAGCGTCGCGCCGAGGCTGGTGAGGGGAATTTTTGCCAGGTCTCGGATGCCAGCCCGACGCTTTAACTGCGCAGGCTTGAGACCTAATGATGCCATCAGGCTGGGGCCGGCGACACACACCTGTGCCCCCGTATTAGCTACAGCCGTCACTTTCCGTGTCACCCCGCTCGTCTGTAGCCCCACGACCACCTGCAGGACTGGCTCGGGGCTCAGGGTCGCCGCGCGGAGGGTAACACTGCTCACCAGCTTACCTGCTTCCTGCGTCCTTGATGTCCTGCACATCCTCTTGAAGTGGCCCCGCTTGCCACACGCCCCACACTTGCGGGTGTACGCCGGGCACGACGTCTTGTCTGCGCTGTGCCTCTCACCGCAACTGTAGCACTGCTTGGCCGCCGCGTTGGGCTGGTACTCGGTGGAAGGGTTGCGATAACCAGGCTTGGCAGAGCGTGTTGGCTGGCGCGAGGCGGCAACTAGAGGCTCCTCCTCAGTGACGTCATCGGCGGTGACGTCAGCTCCCGCCACCGCCCTTTCCCGCGTAAATTTTTCTGCGTCGCGTTGGGCCGCTTCAAAGGTGGAGCAATAGCTACGTAGGCTGTCTGCGTCTTTGAAGGAGTCACACCGGCGGAACACTTCCTGCTTTAGGGCGGGATCGTGTAGGCCGACCATCACTTTCCGCATGAGCATGTACTCCGACAGGTCACTGCAGCAGTCGGGACACTGGAAGCCACAATCCCGGGTCTCTTGGGCACACCGGGTCATGTACATCCCCACTGACTCACCTGGGGCCTGGCATGTGTTAAAAAAGTCCGACCACCTCACAGCTTGGTTCGATGTCTGTAGCACAATTTTTCCGATGGCGTCCAGCGCTGCCTTGGGGTCCAGAGCCTCCCACTGTTCCGTGTTGAACCTCGCATCCAGGGCACACTGGAGGTCAGGGACACAGAGCAGCCTTATGTGAAGCACGGCCTCTTCGTCCGGCCATGCAGCTAAACGCAGCCATGTCTCCACCGAGCGGCGCCATGTTCGGAATCCTGCAGCTGTCATTTCCATCCCGCACTTTTCTGGGGTGGCAGCAGCAGGGGGTCTGTTGCTGGTTGACTGGCGTATCATTAGGGACGCCATCTGGCCAAGTAGGCCGGTTAGATCAGGCCCCGTTACCGCGGGGGCAGGACGTCGTGGTGCCCCGAGTCTGGTCCCGCGAGGTGTTGGGAATCCTGGGCGGCGTGGTGTTGCCATTGTAAGCGTAGGTGTGATGGAGCTCCAATCACTGCGCCATGAAGGGTAGAAGGTAAAGGCAAGAGTCCTTGTGCAGCTTTACTGGATAATCTTACAAGGAACACACCTTCACAGTACGGCGGTAGAAATACCACTGCCACTGCATTTGGCGGGAAAGGCACTGACCACTGAGTCTCCTCTCTCAGTTGCCAGATGCCTCTATCCTACACACACTCAGATAAAATGTATAAGCCGAAATCAACATCCTTTTATTTTTACTGCTCATACTTACTGAAAAAATAATAATTACCTAATTGTAGCTTTATCTTATAATACAATTAACAAAGCCTTATCATGCACCAGTAAGTAAGAATAATAACATTAAGGTTATGTTTTTAATTTTAAATACACATGTGCAGTAATTCATGTCGTATTTTTTCTGCACATCGGTTTCTAAATTAACTAAGTCACCCCTTTGCCTCGGAAAAGCGGAGAAAATAAAAAAAATTCTAGCACTGATAGGTGTCTACGACCCTAGCTGCAAACAGGCTAATTGGCTGCCAGACCATTGTAACATTTCCATCACAGACAGGATCCCTTCCAAGTGTACTAAGAATAGGAATTTAGAAAACGATTTCGACTCTAAAGAATGTACACAAGGTGAAGGAGGTTAACATCTGTGGTTATGAGGATATATGATAGACCATCACTAATGCTGGCACATTCTAAGATGGGAATAGCTTGATTAACAGTTACAATGTGTTGTCACTAGACTTCTCATCTGTAAGAGAGCAAGGTTAATTTAATACGATTATGTACATAAAAAGCTCATAGGATTAAATCAATTAATTAGTTAATAAAAACTGGTATCACTGATATATGTATCTAATCAGGACTTGAAACTATCTATGGTTTTTTAGCTAACTTCTTTTGCTGGTAATCTGTTCCATTGATCAACAACTAACAATTTAGTATGACTTACGAATAATTGTGTTGCATAATCATACTTTAATTTCATGTTGTTACTTCTTATCAATGTTGCATTATTCATCTCAAAAATTATTTCTGAATTAATCTTTTCTAAATTGTTTAGAATCTTGAAGACTTCAATCATATCTCCTCTAATTCTTTACTTGTGTAGAAGGAACATTTCTAACTGTTTTAATCGTTCTTCGTATGATAGTTTACTCAATGTTGGAATGTGTTTTGTCGCTCGTCTCTGTACCCTATCCAGTCTTTAATGTAGTTCAGTGACAAGAATTGAATTGCGTATTCTAGATGTGGCCTCACAAATGCTGTATAAAGTCTTTTCATTACTTCTGGTAATTTGTGATAAAAATTTCTTGAAATTAGACTTAATATCATATTCACTTTCTTGCTTGCAGCTGTGCACTGATCACTTATTTAGGGCTGTATTCTTAGTTCCTTCGGGTTCCGAAGATATTCGAATGTTCTAAAATAATGTAGAAGGCTATGGAGCACTTCAGACAGACGGTTATTTCCCGTGCGGCAATTATGGTTCATCTATGGCAGAGGCGAGTGATGTTCGCTTCGCATGAGCCTGACAGGGCACTGTGTGAGGGGTCTGATTTAACTTAGGCTGGCTTCATACAACCGTTTCTTTCTTGCGTGGGAAAATTGCCCGATTTAGAAATACAAGAAGTTCAATCGGAGCCTTCACACGGTGCCTGCTTCACACAGTGACCGCGTGATTCACTTCTAGTTATATATTTATTTTTTTTCATATTTGCCTCAACATTTCTACAATGATTCATCACTTTTGATAAAATGTACAGCTCTTATAGAGAATGTATTTGCTTCAAGGCTATATATACATATGTAGGTAATAAGGGGGTATAGGATTAACAGGAACTACCTAGTGCAGGCATCCGGGCCTTTTCTAGCTTCCTTATATTCTTATTCTTATGTTCTCATGTACTTTTCCCAATATACAGCCAAACTACCCTAGTATATCATATTACACATGCCTGAGGTCCCTAAAATGTATTCATTTCCATCCCCAATTCAGAAAATTCATTGTAGGATGAAATATGTGCATTTGATGGTAAAACACATCAATTTTCCTTCCTCAGGTCTCCAAGTCTAACCTATCTTAAAGCTACTTGTGGCTTTCAGATACATGGCAACAGGGAATGTTCAACTTTCCATTGCTGACTGTTCAGATGTGTCACAACCAAGTGTAAGCAAATGTCTCAAGAGCTATCTCTTCCTTAGCACCAGAGTCAAAACATTTCCACAGTCTCCAGAAGAGGGACAAGTTATGGAAATAAAAATTTTATGGGTGGTATGTCTGGTGTAATTGGCTGTATTGATGAGCTCCACATTCCTATAGTTAAGTAGGTGGTGATAACGCTGAACTATATATAGATGTAGGAAAGGTTTTTTTTGCGTTAATGTAATGGGTGTGTGTGATACAGATCTTTGGTTCACTTCACTAATCACTGATTGGGATGGAAGTGCACATGATTCACGCATTTTTCCTCCTCAAACTTGCATGAACTGCTAGAATCAGGTAGTTACAGAGGTTATTTGTTAAGTGACAGTGGCTATGCCTGCCACCCATATCTAATGACTCCAAGCTTAAATGCAACCACAGAGAAAGAAGCATTACAATCTGGCACATGTTAGAACAAGAAATGCTATAGTGAGAGTGTTTGGAATTTGGAAAAGGATATTTGCAATATTAGAGTGTAAAATGAGAACAAATTTGAGAACTGCAAATAATATTATAACTGCATGGGCTGTATTTCATAACATGGCAATTGAAAGTAGGCTTAACCTTAAAATCCTGAGAACCTGAAAATGTATTGCCAGATGCCAAAGAACTTGTGCCCCATGTACAGGCTATTATAGAGACAATCTACCTTGCGATATTTCACCCAGTGAACAAAATCTTTTTATCCAAGCATTTTGCTTGTTATCAGAACAACATTATCTCGATCATGTTAGAAAAAATCTTGTGATTAATATTGTTAAATAAATGTAGTTGATGAGAACCAGTTTAATTTTTAGAGTCAATATGTGAAAGGGTTAAAGGATACGTAATTTAATCCCATGTCATATTTGGTGTCACTAGAGATATTGTTTCTCCAGACAGCTGCTTTGTAAGTAAAGCAGTTGACAGGTAGATATAGATAACACAAATATGAAGAAAAACTTAACATAGAAAATGAAAACACTCTACCAAAAAAATTACCTGAAATTCTCATGTAAGCCCTTAACATATAGAAAATATATACACTAAAGAAAAAAAGGAAAAATAAAAAATAAAACGCATAACCCTTAACATATAGCATACATACATTTCCTTAACATATACAATATACATTGCTACAATAACCTATTCAGTAGCTTCATAAAATGATCTAGCAGATTCTAAAAATCTATTACGATAATGGAAAGACTCCTCCATATTTTGCAGAGTATTTTGTATAAACTGTAAGGTTGATTCTGCTTCTTTGCGCTGTAACTCCAGAGTTTTCTTTGACATTTTTTTTCTTCCAATAGTTTAGTTTTACAATAAAATACTTCATGACATACAAAATAATTGATATATAAATGATGATTGGAACAGACTCAGTCAGCAGGTAGTTAGTGCACAAACAATAGGGAGTTACAAGAGAAGACGACGACTTCATGGATGGAAGATGGTGTAGGTAGCTAATAAGGAGTATAGGATTAATAGGAACTATTGCAGACCTCCGGGCCTTTTGTAGCTTCCTCATATTCCTATGTTCTTATCTTTTAATGAAATATAGCGCTTGGTGGCGTATCATCTGGACAAGAAGAATGTTTACGTACGTCTTAAAAGTTAAAACATGTATTCTCATCGTGAAGTTTAAAAGGGCATTGTGCAGCTCTGTATTATTGATTAAAATAAGCTTTATCATATATTTGGCTGTGTAAAGTTATTGATATGCCACAAAATACTTCATAATATACAAATGACTGATTATAAAACGGAAGTATAGCGTTTGATGGCATCTTTATCCTTCAGATTCTTGACAGCAAGAATACGCATTTCATAAAACATATTTTTCTCATTATGAAATGTTTATTTTGAAAGAGAAGTAAGATTGAATGATAGATTATAATAAATGTAAGTTATCTTGATGTATAGCAGAGAGAATATATCCTTCAATTACTAGAAAAATGTCATTCTAATTCAGAGAGACCAGCAGGAGACTGCACAGTGAATTACCAATCCTTACGGATCAGGAACTCCGTAAAAACACGTACTTTACAGTGTAAAACAAACCCATGCATAACGAAAATGTGCTTTATTATGAATAAGTTATTAATTACAGACGTAAAATCAAGAACACATTAGTAAAAGAGGCATATGTACCAAGGAATATGATAAATGTTGCATAAGTTGGTACCGATGACATGACTTGTAAGGGGGCGGAGCTAAGCTTCGGTTTTGAAGGACTAGAGATATCAACATTTGAATATCTGCGGGATCCGAAGTGACTAGGAATACGGCCCATAATCTCATACAACTGATAACATATGAGTGAGAGTAATATTAGGTAGCCTTGCAACGCTCAAATGGGCCGCATCGGCCACCGCCCGCCCGCCCGCCCGCCCACCCACCCTCCCGCGCGCGCGCACGCAAACACACACACACACACACACACACACACACACACACACACACACACACACACACACTCCCCCCCGCACACACACACACACACACACACACACACACACACACACACACACACACACACACATACACACACACACACACACACACACACATGTGATGCCTCCAAGTTAATCTCAAATAAGCATACTGAATGTACTTTTTTGTTTTGTTTAGTCTGCCCTTAGATCCTGTATTCCCAAGGGGATACTGCATTATATAAATGTTTTTACTCACACATCATTCATAATTTTATACTATATGTTTATATTAATGTTTATATTAGAATTGTTTCTCCAAACTTTCAAATCCTATGCAGTCAACCTCTCCCACCAGACAGTTTTCTATGGAAAGAAATTAGTATCATAATCTAATCACTATTAATAGTCATTAACTTGTCAAAATGCTCTCCATAGTCTAATATAATTAACCTACTTAGTTATCCTCTCACAAAACTTTGTTAAGAATGACGTAATATTGCATCATGTGAGGCGATCATGCCCCGGGGCCCGTGACGTGCAAAAAGTCACGTAGACAAAAATTTTCCCCTATATATTAATCCAGAGATCAGGTTCAATAGATATCTAAATGTCACTTATTTAGCGTCAAAATTTATTTCCTATAAACTGATAACTATTTCACGTCTCAATAATCAATTAATAATAAGATCAAAGGAGGAATATCCTCGAAACCCTCCCTTCCCCCTTCTCATCTCCCGCCTTCTTCCCAGAGAGCGTCACTCGGAACTAAGCTATTATCACGTCCACAGGTGAGTGACATCGCTCTCGAAATTTCTCAATATTTGTGAAATCCAATGCCTCTCGCCATTATTATATAGTCCATAATCTTCCCCAATAGTCTGACAATACATGTAAACCCCTATTGAGATCTATTATAAGTGGATAATTTCCTTCTCTTAAAGAAGGACAACGTGGTTTCAAAACCGCATGGTCCCCTATTCCCCTACAAAATAGTTCATGGTGTACAATATATATTTTTCACGGTAATTTCTATGTTATTGTGACTGTGTATTAACTTCTGAGTTAAGGAAGTGAATTATACTAACTCGGAACTAAGCTATTATCACGTCCACAGGGAAAGAATGCCTCCACGACAGTTACACCAATTTCTCATTTACTTTCTTTTATTTTGTAGATAAATGAACGGCTAGAAAGCCACTGCCAAATTTCCAAGTTAAGCTTTAGGAAACTATGTGTCACGTAAGACGGTCTGATAGACCCAGCCCATGTATTCAGGAGTAGGAATCGCGTATTCCTACTTAGTGAGGAAGGATTATACTATGTATGCATAAACAGAAACATTGAGATCACCTTACTTTCGGAAATCCCCTGAGAAAAGGTTCTTTAACTGTTCTCAGGCCCAGTTACAAAATTATAACATTTTTAAGGTGATATTTTTCAGGGAAGGGAGTCAAGGGTATAACTTGTAATGAGTGAAGAGTTTGGTATCTCGAGGTGAGATAAGTATTGCCAACTCTGTATTTTTTTTTTTTTTTTGAGGAAGGTGATGTTTTTCTGCCATGAGCCATTAAGTTGTCTGATACTATAACTAAGCTGTGTTTTACTAAGACTCAATGATCAGCCTGTGATATTCAAAGTATACCATAAATAAAGAACCCAAGTAAAATTCTGAGAAAGTGATTCCGTGTTAATACTAACCTCCGTTGGTGTGGGAAGTGCTCAACACTCTTGAAAAAGGATATGAAACAAATCCACGAATCCATGTGCCTTATTGAAACTCAGTCCACTCTACCAAATAACTAAATTGTTAAATCAGTCCCCCTTTTCTTTTCATTGGTCGCCTATATTTCCCTGGTAGTAATTATTTTCTCTTTTGAATATTTTAACTTCCCTTTAGGAAGAAACTAAATTCCCTTAGAATCCTCTAATTTTCATTAAACCTTTGGGGGTGGTGGCAGCTTTCTTTTCTTAATATTCAGGGAAATATCCAACATCAGGGACCATTAATAAATATAATTAATCAAAGTAAATATCTTTTTAATTGCCATGAGAGTTCCCCATTAGAAGTTAATTTAATGACAAGGCACCACACTGGTGATCCTTCAGCAGTGAAGTGAAAGTAAAACAAATTAATTAGGTAAAGAAATTAATCAACCAATAACATCATTTAGATAAATAACGTACCTCTGAATCAGCCCCAACCCCCCCCCGGGCACCACACACACACACACATCCCCCCGGAGGTCACCACAACACACTGAAATCCAGGCGCGCGAGGCAAGTGACACGCTTCTATGTCGCAGAAATCTCAGCTCCACTCGTGATATTGGTAGATATTGGTTCACTAATGTGGTGCCTGATGGAGGGGTGCTGAAACAGGGACACGTGATTTATTTAATGATTGTATTGATTGATTAATTTTACTTTCACTTCACTGCTGAAGGACCACCAGTGTGGTGCCTTGTCATTAAATTAACTTCTGTTGGGGACTCTTATGGCAATTAACCCGTTATTTACCTTAATTATATTTAATGATGATCCCTGATGTTGGGTATTTCCCTGAATATTAAAAAAAGAAAGCTGCCACCACCCCAAAAGGTTTAATGAGTATTAGGCGATTCTCAGGGAATTTAGTTTCTTCCTAAAAGGGAAGTTAAAATACTCGAAAGTGGAAATGATTACTATCAGGGAAAATGTAGGCGACCAACAAAGAAAAGGGGGACTAATTTAACTATTTATTTAGCTGGTAGAGTGGACTGAGTTTCAATAAGGCACCTGGGTACGTGGATTTGTTTCATATCCTTTTCAAGAGTGTTGAGCACTTTCCCACACTTACCTTACCACACCAACGGAGGTTATTATAGCACGAAATCACTTCCTCAGATTTTACTTGGGTTATTTATTGACTGTATACTTTGAATATCACAAGTTGACCATTGAGTCTTAGAACACAGCTTAGTTAAAGTATCAGACAACTTAATTATTCATGGCAGAGATAAATTTCCTCAAAGAAAAATAAATACACCGAGTTGGCAATACTTATCTCACCCCAAGATACCAAACTCTTCACACATTACAAGATATACCCTTGACTCCCTTCCCTGAAAAATATCACCCTAAAGAAATATTATAATTTTGTAACTGGGCCTGAGAACAGTTAAAGAACCTTTTCTCAGGGGATTTCCGAAATTAAGGTGATCTCATTGTTTCTGGTTATGCAGACATAGTATAATTCTTCCTCACTAAGTAAGGAATACGCGATTTCTACTCCTGAATAAATGGGCTGGGTCTATCAGACCGTCCTACGTGACACATAGTTCCCTAAGGCTTAACTCGGAGATTTGGCATTGGCTTTCTAGCCGTACATTTAACTACAAGACAAAAGAAAAGCAAATGAGAAATTGGTGTAAAATGTCGTGGAGGCATTCTTTCCCTGTTGATGTTACAAAAGCTCAGTCTCCAGTCAGTATAATTCACTTCTTTAACTCAGAAGTTAATACATAGTCACAATAACATAGAAATTACCATGAAAAATATATATTGTACACCATGAAATATTATTTTGAGGGGGGAACAGGGGCCACGTGGGTTTGAAACCACGTCGTCCTTCTTTAAGAGAAGGAAATTAGTATTATCCACTTATAATAGATCTCAACAGAGGTTTACATGTATTGTCAGGCTACTGGGGAAGATTATGGACTATATAATAATGGTCAGAGGCATTGAATTTCACAAATATTGAGAAATTTCGAGAGCGATCTCACTCACATGTTGATGTTACAAAAGCTCAGTCTCCAGTGACGCTCTCGCTGGGAAAAACGCGGGAGATGAGAAGGGGGAAGGGGGGGTTTTCGAGAATATTCCTCCTTTGATCTTATTATTAATTGATTATTGAGACATGAAATGGTTATCAGCTAATAGGAAATTAATTTTGACGTTGAATAAGTAACATTTAGATATCTATTGAACCTGATTTCAGGATTAATATATAGGGGGGGACGTTTGGCTACGTGACTTTGTGCGCATAGGCAGGCCCGGGGCGTAGAATCACATCACATGGTGCAATATTATGTCATTCTTAACAAAGTTTTGTGAGAAGATAACTAAGTAGGTTAATTATATTAGACTATGGAGAGCATTTTTACAAGTTAATGACTATTAATAGTGATTAGATTATGATACTAATTTCTTTCCATAGAAAACTGTCTTGTGGGGGGGATGACTGCATAGGATTTGAAAGTTTGGAGGAACAATTCCAATATAAACATTAATATAAACATATAGTATAAAATTATGAATGATATGTGAGTAAAAACATTTATATAATGCAGTATCACCTTGGGAATACAGGATCTAAGGGCATAACTAAAACAAAAAGGCACATTCAGTAAGGCCTATTTGAGATCAAATTGGAGGCATCACACTAACAGTCACAATGTGAATGTCGCAGAAATCTCAGCTCCACTGGTGATATTGGTAGATATTGGTTCACTAACAGTCACAATGTGTATGTCGCAGAAATCTCAGCTACACTGGCGATATTGGTAGATATTGGTTCACTAACAGTCACAATGTGTATGTCGCAGAAATCTCAACTACACTGGCGATATTGGTAGATATTGGTTCACTAACAGTCACAATGTGTATGTCGCAGAAATCTCAGCTACACTGGCGATATTGGTAGATATTGGTTCACTAACAGTCACAATGTGAATGTCGCAGAAATCTCAGCTCCACTGGTGATATTGGTAGATATTGGTTCACTAACAGTCACAATGTGAATGTCGCTGAATTCTCAGCTACACTGGCGATATTGGTAGATATTGGTTCACTAACAGTCACAATGTGAATGTCGCAGAAATCTCAGCTCCACTGGCTTCGTGAATACGTTATTCAACTCATAGAATTATACAAGGACAACGTGTGCCTCTGGCAAGTGAAACATAGCTCGTATAGAGACAGAAATGCCCCAAAGGGATGAGTCACGTGGACACGTAGAACACGTGGAAATGGGTACAAGCTAGAAAAACTTAGATTCAAGGCAGACCTAGGTAGATATTGGCTCACTAACAGAGTGGTGAACGATTGAAATAGGCTGGGTAGACACGTAGTAAGTGGTGAGTCAATAGATAGTTTTAAAAGACGGTTGGATCAGAGTGTGGATAGGGATGATAGGTGGGATGGTGAAATATTGGATTATTCCAAGGGTGGGGGAGCTGCCTCGTGTAGGTCATTAACTGGCCTTTTGCAGTCTCCTCAATTCTTATGTTCATATGTTATGTAAAACAGGAGCGAACAAAAGCGCGTGCTATCCAATTTTCCGTCAAAACACTCATATGACGCTACACTCGCCCGCCCCACCCGCTCCCACTGACCCCCACCCGCTCCCACTCACCCCCGCCCACTCTCACACGCAGTTAGCAAGTTGATAAGTGCACTCAGTATGAATAATAGCGGTAGAAATGACTATTTGTACTCTATCTAGTCTTCGAACCAGTCATATATATTAATAATCAAGATATAGTAATAAATAATTATTATGTAATTATTAACTCTCCTTGCGCCTTGCCCCACCGTTTCCAGCCCCGTCTAGCCTCTCACCGCCTCCCACCACATATAAAACGTAATAATTCACGCCAAAATGCAATGACAGACACGTTAATTAACTGAAAGTACATTGTAGGTGTTTAGTCCACTTGAATACCTGATATCATGGTGCTAAGTGGCTTGGAATGATCTTGACCCGCTGTACCTTCCCGCCGCGGGATCACCTTGTTTCCCGACGGACAGCCAAGCACTGACGTGGCCGATGTCGACAAAATCATTCCACTTTTTTTAGGCTTCAATAAAATGATTGCAATAATTACCAGGATTATTGTTATAATATTCTCGTTTCGCTATCTATGCTTTATCCTCCTCTTCCTCCTCCTCCTCCATACTATGGGTCGCTACAATGGGTGTTTCAAGCCAGGTTCTTTTTATTCAATGCCTCAAAAACTCTATTTCTACAACTATCTACTCGACATAACCTTCCAGATAACTATCCCCTCTTTTTCAACGACACTCAACTTCCCCTCTCCTCCACATTAAACACTCAGTCTATCCTTTACTAAAAATCTAAACTGGCAATTTCATAGCTCTACTCTTGCTAGATCAGCTTCAAAGAAGTTAGGTGTCCTATGGCGTCTGCGTCCATTTTTCTCTCCCTCTCAGCTGCTTGCTCTGTACAGGGGCCTTATCCGCCCATGTATGGAGTATGGCTTTCATGTCTGTGGGGGCTCAACTCATACAGCTCTTTTAAACAGGATGGAGTCTAAAGCTTTTCGCCTTATCAACTCTCCTCATCTAACTTGCCTCTTTAAGTCACCGCCGCAATGTTGCTTCTTTATCTATCTTCTACCGCTATTTTCATACTGACTGCTCTTCTGAACTTGCTAACTGCATGCCTTCCCCCCTCCCGCGGCCTCGCTGCACAAGACTTTCTACTTCTTCTCATCCTTATTCTGTCCATCTTCCTAATGCAAGTGTTAACCAGTATCTTCACTCTTTCATCCCTTACACTGGTAAACTCTGGAACTCTCTTCCTTTGTCTGTTTTTCCACCTGCCTATGACTTAAACTCTTTCAAAAGAGGAGTGTCAAGATACCTCTCATACTAAATTGAGCTGCCCCCCATTTTTATTTCTCCTACTGTCTTCTTTCCGGGGTCTGGTGACAAGCGGGATTTTTCTTTGCCTAATTTTTTTTCCTTGAGCCGGTACCTTTTTAATGTAAAAAAAATAAAAATCTCTCTCTCTCTCTCTCTCTCTCTCTCTCTCTCTCTCTCTCTCTCTCTCTCTCTCTCTCTCTCTCTCTCTCTCTCTCTCTCTCTCTCTCTCTCTCTCTCTCTCTCTCTCTCTCTCTCTCTCTCTCTCTCTCTCTCTCTCTCTCTCTCTCTCTCTCTCTCTCTCTCTCTCTCTCTCTCTCTCTCTCTCTCTCTCTC
>JAXIVD010000275.1:135575-160575 GCA_036785275.1 Cancer borealis | reverse complement strand
CACTCCTTATATTAATAATGGGTCCAGCCACCACTCCTTATATTAATAATGGGTCCAGCCACCACTCCTTATATTAATAATGAGTCCAGCCACCTCTCCTTATATTAATAATGAGTCCAGCCACCACTCCTTATATTAATAATGTGTCCAGCCACCACTCCTTATATTAATAATGGGTCCAGCCACCACTCCTTATATTAATAATGGGTCTAGCCACCTCTCCTTATATTAATAATGAGTCCAGCCACCACTCCTTATATTAATAATGTGTCCAGCCACCACTCCTTATATTAATAATGGGTCCAGCCACCACTCCTTATATTAATAATGGGTCCAGCCACCACTCCTTATATTAATAATGGGTCCAGCCACCACTCCTTATATTAATAATGGGTCCAGCCACCACTCCTTATATTAATAATGGGTCCAGCCACCACTCCTTATATTAATAATGAGTCCAGCCACCACTCTTATATTAATAATGTGTCCAGCCACCACTCCTTATATTAATAATGGGTCCAGCCACCACTCCTTATATTAATAATAGGTCCAGCCACCCTCCCTTTCCCGAAACTCCTGCAATCTTTTAGGCATCGATGAAACAAAATTTCCTATTATGTGTGGTTTTTGACAGAGACTCTCCCAGTCCCTCTTGATATGGGCCTTTAGCTCGTGAGGTCTTTTTTTCCTTTCGGATTCCCATCCGTTGACCATATATAACCAGACGTGTTCTATGGGATTTGTCCTCGCAAAACCAGTAAAGTATCTCGTCTGTTCATGGTGAATTCACGGATGTGACTGACCTACCTTTCAGCTTTCAGGTCTGGATTCACCTAAGCTCTGATATACTTATCACTCTCTAGCTTCAAAAAGCAAATAATCTCCAGCGTCCAAAAGCAAAAGCAAAAGCGCACACAGACACACACACACACACACACACACACACACACACACACACACACACACACACACACACACACACACACACACACTAATTTTTATATGTTAAATATGTATTATTAATTTATTTTGATCCACATTTCCAACATGGAAATTATACATTTATTGAGCGTGAGAAAGAAAGAAAGATAGAAAAGAGAGAGAGAGAGAGAGAGAGAGAGAGAGAGAGAGAGAGAGAGAGAGAGAGAGAGAGAGAGAGAGAGAGAGAGAGAGAGAGAGAGAGAGAGAGAGAGAGAGAGAGAGAGAGACAGAAAAATGGTAGAAAAAGAAGGTTTGGGTCAATTGGAATTGTAATGTGGGGGGTTGGGGAAATGTGCCAGGCAACAAAGGCCATATGGCATTATTGGGGTAGTAGGGTTAGGTAGTAGGGTTGGATAGCAGGGCTAGGTGGGGGAGAGGCTCGGGTAGGGGTTAGATCAGATGAAAGATGTTGACGGCACGGAGAGACATGATCAGTAGTGAATAAGACTTGGAATGGGGGTAGCTGAGGGAGGAGCGTTCGCAGGAGGTAAAGGACTGGGGTTCATATCCATAAGAAGCAAGAAAGAAGGAAGAGGGTCAGGAGCGGGCGAGGTAGGGGGAGAGGGAGAAGATTGAGAGAGGAGATCGGTACGGGAGTAGCCAAGTAGTAGGGGAAGAGAGAGGAGAGATCGGGCAGCAGAGGAAGGAAGAGGAGGGGCAGACGAAGGGGACTGCACCGAAGAACAAGCGGGCTAAGACGAGGAGGGGAGAGGAGAGTAAAGCGGGGAAGGGGGAAAGGGCGGAGCACCGGGGGCAGAGGGGGGAGAAGGGGGCTGGAGGAGGGGTCGGGAAGGGGAGACAGCAGAGGAAGAAGGTGGAGGAGGAGGAGTCGGGGTAGGAGGGAGATGCTTGGGAGGGGGGTGAACAGAAGCTACGACCTGGATAGGAGGGGCTGGGAAAAAGAGATAAGGAGGTAGGAGGGGAGGATAAGGGAGCCGTGTTTTTTATGAACGCGATGATGGCATCGAAGATATCACCCTCGGAAGGAGCGGGCGAGGAAGGTGCAGGGCGAGTCTTTTTAGAGAGGTGGAGAGGGAGCGAAGAGATCAAGGCGGGAGCGGGAGAGGGGATTGGTGAGAGAGAGGAGACCAAAGCCTCAGAATGGTGTTATCGCTTGGTAGAGTGGGAGCGCTGGGGGCGTGGAGAGGGAGGAGTAGGAGTACAGGCGGTGGTGGAGGTAGGAGTGTCAGGGTCAAGGACAGCAAAAGAATTAGAGCAGGAGATGGAGGATGGAGGGTGGGAAGGCGAGAAGGAAGAGGAAGGAGGTAGAGGAGAGGAATGGATGGAAGGAGGGGTAGGGGAGGGAGGCCGAGGACCGGGGAGGGGAAGAAGAGGACGTGGCTGGAGAGTGAGGGGCAGAGGCAGAGGCAGCGACATGGCGAGGAGAAGGGGTGAATCCTAGGCGACGGGCTTTCTGATGGGCCTCACGTAATGTGAGACCGTCACGGAAGCAAATACCAGTGACCTCAGCCTCAAACTTATACGCTGGGCAGCCGCGGTAGAAAGCATTATGAGGGCCACCACAATTGCAGCAGCGCCGGGTAGTAGCAGGGCATTGATCGCGGGTGTGGGTAAAGCCACACAAAGGGCAGCGGAGAGCAGAGCGGCAGTGTTTTTCCGGGTGTCCAAAGCGCCAACAGTTTCGGCACTGGTGAGGTGGAGGAACATAAGGCCGGACGGGGAGCATGACGCCCCCAACGTAGACATGAGTAGGGAGTTCGTGGCGCTTAAAGGAGATCCGACCTACATTGGTGGGATATTTCTGGCGACCCCGGGGGGACAAGGTGTAGCAGCTGACGTTGACAGCGTCATACCCACTGAGTAGGTCGAGAATGTCAGTATGACAATCTGACCAGACCTTGTCGTGAATAGGGCAGTCTTGAGGGGAGATGGAAACAGTGCCAGTGCACGTGTTGAGACGGTCGTCCGAGGTCGCACAGAACGGATCACCGGATGGGGCCATTAAGTTGGCCATGGCCTGAGACTGAGTCTCAGACTCCACACGTACCAGGTGAGAACGGTCAGGTCGGGTCTGAAAGTGGACCTTGCCCACTTGTTCCTGTAAGCAGCGTTGAAAGAGCAGGGTATTCTTAGAGAAGGGAGCGGAGAGTGGGATGGTAAAGAAACGATCCCAGCGGGCAGGAGCAAAGAAGAGGTCATAGGCAGAGGGGCGAGGCGCGCCACGAGAGGAACCTGTCCGGGGCTGTGCCGTCGTCTTCCTAGAGGAAGAGGGGACATAAGGAGCTAAGGTAGTAATAGAGGATTATGTAGATGTGACGGGGAGGGAGGCTGGAGGAGTGGTAGGAGAGGAAGAGAGAGTCGGGACAGCGGTAGACACAGGGGAGGGAAGAGGGGCAGTAGAAGAGGCGCTGGAAATAGGGACAGCAGAAGAAGGAACAGGGGGCAGGTGAGATGAGGAGACTACAAGGGTGCGAATAGAGGCCGTGATAGTGGTAGAGAAGGATGAAGAACAATGAGGACCAAACCCTGGGGGAGGCGGGATGGTGGTAGCAGGAGGGAGAGAAGACGCGGGAGGTGAGGCATAGGATGGAGTAGCATGTGGAGCTGTGGAGGGGGCAAGGGTACAAGGGAGAGTAGGGGGAGTAGATGGTGATATAATAGTAGAGGTCTGAGGAACAGGCAGAGAAGTCGAGGCCAGGTCCATTGGGCAGGCAGATGTATCAGAAAAGTTTGTTGTGCCACCCAGCCGTTGTATTGGAGTGAGTTTGTAGTTACCACGTGTTCTGAGTTGGAGTTGAGATGATGCTGGAGGTCTTGGTTGAAACACACACGGCTTTGATATAGATGGTATATTGAATAATGCACGACTTGATTGCAGATACAGAATAACAGTGACTATGATCTTAGCCTGCCTTGAGAGAGAGGACGCACGACTTGATGTAGATTGGTAGCGAGCTGAGAGATGAGCGACTTGACAGAGTGGAGGCCGGAATGAGAATGAATGATGCGAGACTGAGTCAAGGCGGGAGCCTGGGAAGGTGCGAGACGGGTGGAGCCTAGGGTGGCGTGGTCAGAACAGGTCGACTCCAGGTGGACTACGCAGCCGTGATTGGTCTGCATTGACCTGGGGAAAATGAAGTCACGGGAACAAGCTTTCTGATTGGATCCGGCACGAGATGCCTTTACCTGACGCCTACCGGCCCAGGCACCCTCCAGCCAATACAGGACGGCCCACGACGGGCGATCCCCCTGGAGGGAGGCACCGGTGACCCACACCAGCCTATGTTCGGGATCATCTTGTCGGCCCTGACGGACACGCAAGCCTCCCCACCACGTCAAGGTAGATCCCATGCAGGGGGGTTGGGTCAAGGGAGGTCTCTCTCTCTCTCTCTCTCTCTCTCTCTCTCTCTCTCTCTCTTTCTCTCTCTCTCTCTCTCTCTCTCTCTCTCTCTCTCTCTCTCTCTCTCTCTCTCTCTCTTCGATGCTCTTGCTTAATGTGGAGAAGGAGGAAGAAGAAAAGGAGGAGAAATAAATATAGAAAAAAGGAGAGAGAGAGAGAGAGAGAGAGAGAGAGAGAGAGAGAGAGAGAGAGAGAGAGAGAGAGAGAGAGAGAGAGAGAGAGAGAGAGAGAGAGAGAGAGAGATCCTTTTTTCTATATTTATTTCTCCTCCTTTTCTTCTTCCTCCTTCTCCACATTAAGCAAGAGCATCGAAGAAGAGAGAGAGAGAGAGAGAGAGAGAGAGAGAGAGAGAGAGAGAGAGAGAGAGAGAGAGAGAGAGAGAGAGAGAGAGAGAGAGAGAGAGAGTGAGAGAAAGAGAGAGAGAGAGAGAGAGAGAGAGAGAGAGAGAGAGAGAGAGAGAACACTTTGAACACTTTGAACACTTTATTAATAACTATATTAACAATATGGAGGTACATTTAAGCTTATCTTTATAGACATAACATTAACTATAATTAGCCTTTTTAAAGCAAAAGCTTTTCAGGCAAAATAATAGATACAAAATAATATATATATATATATATATATATATATATATATATATATATATATATATATATATATATATATATATAGAGAGAGAGAGAGAGAGAGAGAGAGAGAGAGAGAGAGAGAGAGAGAGAGAGCTTACCTATGAATAGCTTACCTATGAATAGATAGTGGGGAACTAAGAAGAGGCTTCTTGTAGTGTCCCCCACCTCTTAGACTTAGTTAGCCAGTATCTTAGTTACTCATACCAAGGGGTCTATCATACCGTGCTTTGAATGTGGCTATTGTTGGGGCAGTTACCACACTCTCTGGAAGTGCATTCCAGGGGTCAATGACTCGAATGGCAAACCAGTTCCCTTTTAAGGTTGTCCTCCAATGTTCTGGCTTAGATAGCTTCAGAGAGTGGCCTCGTAAGTTGTTGGTGTTCAGTTGGAAAAACTTGATGTAGGGGATGTCCTCGAATCAGTGGATCAGCTTATAGGTCTCTATCATGTCCCCTCGCGTTCTCCTGTTTTGCAACGTCTGCACACCCAGATGTTTGCACCTCTCCTCATAGGGCAGATGGAATAGTTCCGGTACCAACTTGGTTGCTCTTCTCTGGACTCTCTCCAGTGACCGGATGTTATGTAACAAGTAGGGAGACCAGGCTTGAGCTCCATAGTCCAGCATCGGGCGGACCAGGGAGAGGTAGAGAGGCATTAGGATGTCCTTGCTGAGCACAGTGAAGTTCCTCTTGATGATACCGAGACGACTGTTTGCTTTGGTCGCTACTTTTTAGACGTGCGTTGAGGACTTGAGGTTCGCAGACACTATGATACCCAGATCTCGCTCCTGTGTGGTCTTCTGCAGTTGTCTCTGGTTAAGGTGGTAGTCTGCCCGCCAGTTATGGTGCCCTACGTGCATTGTTTTGCACTTGTCAACATTAAACGACAGTAACCACTTCTTACTCCACTCGTCCAGGCGTTCCATGTCTCTCTTGAGGGCATCTATGTCAGCTTCCGTCTTGATCATCCTGTAGATTTTGGCGTCATCTGCAAACAAGCTGGCTGCTGATTCCAGGTTCTTCACGAGATCATTTATATAAATGAGGAACAGTACTGGGCCCATCACCGACCCTTGGGGGACTCCGCTTACAACTGGTAGCCAGTCAGACGTTGAATTTCTCATTTTTACTCGATGGTATCTCTCTCCAAGGAAATTCCTGATCCACGTCAAGATTCCACCATATATACCCATTGCCTTTAACTTGGTGAGGAGTCTGTGATGTGGAACTCTGTCGAAGGCCTTCTCGCAGTCCAGGTAATTAATGTCGACACACATCCCCTCATCCACTGCATTCACAAGGTCATCAAGGTAACATAGCATGTTGATCAGGCAGCTCCTATTACTTCTGAAGCCATGCTGCTCTTCATTGATGAGGTTGTTCTCATTTAGGTGTTTGACAATTTTTTCTCGGATGATACTCTCTATCATTTTGGATAGCACGCTGGTGAGTGAGACAGGTCTATAGTTGAGGGGCTCTATTTTGCTGCCTTTCTTGTGGATTGGCGATATATTTGCTATCCTCCAGTCATTTGGCACATTTCCAGACTCCAGGGATGTTTTAAATATGTCCAGTATTGGGTCACATAGTGTTTCAGAACATTCCTTTAGCACTAGGAGTGACACTCCGTCTGGTCCATGGGCTTTATTACCATCTACTCCTCTCAGTTTCTTTCTAACCCCTTCTCTTGTTATTAAAATTTCCTGCAGTTTAGATCCCTGGAAAACTAAGTCTGGATCCACTGTTGGTCGACCTGTATCTTCCCTTACATATACCCCATTGAGTGCCTTGTTCATCTCATTTGCAATCTTATCATCATCCTCAGTTACATCTCCTTCATGCGTCTTTAGCCTAATTATAGTTTCCTTGGCAGTTGTCTTTGATCGAACGTAAGCCCAAAAGTGTCTGGTGTTTCTGGTTGCGTCTTCTGCCACTCTCTTTTCATATTCATATTTTGCTGTTCTTACCTCTCTCGTTACCACATTCCTTGCACAATTATATTGTTCTCGGTGAGGTGCGTTCTTTCTCCTCCTGTACTTTCTCCATACTTCTTGTTTCCTTCTGATTAACATTTCTACTCTTCTTTTCATCCACTTTGATTTAATGCATCCTGGTCTGTTTTTGTAGATTGGCACACAAATCTTGACAATTCTATTATAGTTCTCGATAAATATGTCCCATTTCTCGTTAACACTTTTATTAGCAAATGCTTCTTCTCAATTTACTTGCTCAAACAGCTCTCTCTTTTTCACTTTGTCTTCTTTGTGGTAGTTCAGTTTTGGTGAAAGTGTTTGGTGTTCCTTGGGTCTGGAGTCAGCAGTCAGCGTGAAGCAAATGACAGCGTGTTTGCTCAGGCCTAGTGGTGCCAAGTATCTAATATCCTCCACTTCACTGTCAGTCTTTGTAAGCACTAGGTCTAGCCTTGATGGGTTATCATCGTCTCTTAGGTGTGTCCATTCTGTTGCGTTTTTCGTCCAAAAGTTGTCATTCATAGTCTCAAGAAAATTTAAGGCCTGGCCATGTCCCTGGGAGCCATTTACTACTCTATTTTCTTCCCACATTATATTTCCGAAGTTGAAATCGCCGCACACTAATAATTGTTTCTCCTTTGTAAGTTCTTCACTTAATTTCAGCAAGTCACATATGCGATCATTATTTTCTGCAGGTGAGGATGGGGTTCTGTAAATACAGCCTATGACTAGATCCTTGCCCTCTCTGCATCTTATCTCACACCAAACCGACTCCTGTGCGTCATGGTCAACTAGGCTGCTTACCGGATCTTTTGTTACCACAAGGTTCTTCTTAACAAGGATTGCGACACCTACTCCTGGGGCATTTTGCACAGGTCTATCGTTTCTAACAACAGTATAACAATCTGTGTTGAAGAGGGTCGAGTTCAGTATTTTTGGGTTACACTTGGTTTCCGTAAGGAAGATTAGATCCGGGTTCTCCTCGTTTACTAGCGTCTCCAGTTCCGCAGTCTTGTTGTTCAATCCATCCAGATTCGTATATAGGCATCTGAAAGTCTGGGTCTGGTGTGAGTGGTTTCCTGGTCCTTTATCTGTATTTGCGCACACGAAAGGGCCTCGGTCTCTGTTCACCCTCCTTTTTTCGGAACACTTCCTTGGTATTGAAGTCTACGTGCCACTTATAATCTTTGTCCTGTTCCTCAGCATTCTTGGCTTCCGCTTTCTTTAATAGTTCCCTTCTCTCCTCCCTTTCTTTCATTGACCTGTCCCTGAAGATTTTCACTTTCTTCGTCATTGGGTCCTCAGCTCTGTTCAACTCAGGTGAGGCTCTTGCCACAAGGCCCACCATGTCCACAGTCTCAGAGAGACAGAGAGAGAACAAAAAAAAAAAAAAAAGAAGGAAGGGGAGGGAGGGAGGGAGGGAAGGAGGGAGGGAAGTGGGTAAGTGATTAAGGAATTATCACCTCGGTCTGAGTGTCTAGGTAGCGGTGGAGGCTACCGTCCGTTTTCTTCAGAGAATTGTCACTAAGGTGTGAAGTGATAGTTCTGAAGTTAAAAATATTTTAAAGATGATGCTCTGTGTGTGTGTGTGTGTGTGTGTGTGTGTGTGTGTGTGTGTGTGTCATGTTTTTTTTTCTATTAATGTTTTATCTTATTGAGAGATTAATGCTGTAGTGAGTTCATCATATGTAGAAAAGCTAAGGAATTTATCAGTTTTTATGAGTTTACCCGCAAGACTAGATGGGTCATGACAAATCCGTGATTTTAAAATGGCTAATTTTTCCGCATCAGAATGAGCTGAGCGACGTGTGCATTCATCATCTACTCGCCGAACAAAAGCTTGAACTGATTCAGAGTTAGTACCAGAAAAAGGAGGAATTGAGACATTATCAGATATGAGAGTAACCTGAGGTGTGGGCGTGTGAGGTCGTTAGACATCGTGAGGGAAATAGTGCTCACGTTGAGGAAACACACAAGAAAACAGAGAAACACTGGGAGTACACAAAAATGTAGAATAACTGGCACAATGAAGAGAAAAAATATAATAAGAACCAAGGTACTTAACTAAGTAGTCAGCAGAGGACCAAGGAGGTGGAACACGTGGGCGCTGACTGGTCACGCGCTGAAGGGCGAGGGGCGTCTTGAAGGCAGCGACGTGAGTGAGGGCGTAGAACAACTTGTTTGACAAACTTTTCAGTAGTAGTAGTAGTAGTAGTAGTAGTAGTAGTAGTAGTAGTAGTAGTAGTAGTAGTAGTAGTAGTAAAAGTAGTAGTAGTAGTAGTAGTAGTAGTAGTAGTAGTAGTAGTAAAAGTAGTAGTAGTAAAAGTAGTAGTAGTAGTAATAGTAGTGGTAGTAAAAGTAGTAGTAGTAGTGGTAGTAAAAGTAGTAGTAGTAGTGGGAGTAAAAGTAGTAGTAGTAAAAGTAGTAGTAGTTGTAGTAGTAAAAGTAGTAGTAGTAGTAGTAAAAGTAGTAGTAGTAGTAGTAGTAGTAGTAGTAGTAGTAGTAGTAGTAGTAGTAGTAGTAGTAGTAGTAGTAGTAAAAGTAGTAGTAGTAGTAGTAGTAGTAGTAGTAGTAGTAAAAGTAGTAGTAGTAGTAGTAGTAGTAGTAGTAGTAGTAGTTGTAGTAGCAGTAGTCTCCGGGGTACCAGGCACGCCACTCCCTCCACCACGGACATAAGTGATCTTGATTGCGAAGCCACAGTGGTAGAGAGTAGAATAGGGGTGGGTAGGTTAGGGGATTAAATAAGGATGTAAATATAGGGGTAGATGGATATGGTTAGGGGTTAGAATATTATGGTTGGATGCCACAGCCATTAGCGACCAGAGTTGGGGCTAATGACCTCCAATTTGTGGAGCCCATGCAAATAAAAAGGGTGGAGGTATCTTTAAATGTAGTAGTAGTAGTAGTAGTAGTAGTAGTAGTAGTAGTAGTAGTAGTAAAAGTAGTAGTAGTAGTAGTAAAAGGAAAGTAGTAGTAGTAGTAGTAGTAGTAGTAGTAGTAGTAGTAAAAGTAAAAGTAGTAGTAGTAGTAAAAGTAGTAGTAGTAGTAAAAGTAGTAGTAGTAGTAGTAAAAGTAGTAGTAGTAGTAATAAAAGTAGTAGTAGTAGTAGTAGTAAAAGTAGTAGTAGTAGTAAAAGTAGTAGTAGTAGTAGTAGTAGTAGTAAAAGTAGTAGTATTAGTAGTAAAAGTAGTAGTAGTAGTAGTAGTAGTAGTAGTAAAAGTAGTAGTAGTAGTAAAAGTAGTAGTAGTAGTAGTAAAAGTAGTAGTAGTAGTAGTAGTAGTAGTAGTAGTAGTAAAAGTAGTAGTAGTAGTAGTAGTAAAAGTAGTAGTAGTAGTAGTAGTAGTAAAAGTAGTAGTAGTAGTAGTAAAAGTAGTAGTAGTAGTAGGAAAAGGAGTAGTAGTAGTAGTAAAAGTAGTAGTAGTAGTAGTAGTAGTAGTAAAAGTAGTAGTAGTAGTAGTAGTAGTAGTAGTAGTAAAAGTAGTTGTAGTAGTAGTAGTAGTAAAAGTAGTAGTAGTAGTAGTAGTAGTAGTAAAAGTAGTAGTAAAAGTAGTAGTAAAAGAAGTAGTAAAAGTAGTAGTAGTAGTAGTAGTAGTAGTAGTAGTAGTAGTAGTAGTAGTAGTACACAAGGAAACATTTATCTCTTCACTTGTGACAATTAATTGAATAGGAACTTGGAATCGCAATCCTACATACTGAATCCTGGATGTCACTCAGGACGAAGTGATGCGTGGAGGGAACCAGGAAGAGGGAACACAAACAGCAACAGACCCTAGGGTCCCTGCGAAGGCTGTTTGATATAACTACGCTAGAGGAGGAGGAGGAGGAGGAAGACTAGTGACAGACATTTCCTTTGGAAGCAACGGCGACGAAAAGAGGTAATAGTAGTAGTAGTAATAGTAATAGTAGTAATAGTAATAGTAATAATAGTAGTAGTAATAGTAATAGTAGTAATAGTAGTAGAAGTAATAGTAGTAGAAATAATAGTAGATATATTATTATTAATAGTAGTAGTGGTAGTAGTAGAAATAGTAGTAGAAGTAGTATCCCTGGTAAAATTTTTCATCTTCACGAGAATTCACTCGGATATATATAACACACGTTTCGTATAGATTTTGATCCATTTCTAATGATTGACGAAATATAGTGACTTACGCTAGGAACTATATCACAAAAAGAAACACTAACATAACAAGCAATGCACTGATTGTCACAGAAACTGGCGTGTGGTTACGAAATAAAATGACATCTGCACCTCGACAACCCCCGATTTTGGGTCATCGAAAATATTCGATATCTTCTTAATTAACATAACACAATATAAATTAACCAAACCTTAATCTATACAGAGAAATAACATAACCTTGTACAAACCAAACCAAACTAAGCTTTACCTTAATACGACGATCTAGTAAAAACATGGAATAAGGTGTGTGTGTGTGTGTGTGTGTGTGTGTGTGTGTGTGTGTGTGTGTGTGTGTGTGTGTGTGTGTGTGTGTGCCTATGTGTGTGGGGGGGGGGGTGCGGGGTGCCTGCCTGTGTGTGTTATTCACTGTTACAGTCTGCTACTGGTCTCTCTCGAGACAGCCGGCCGTCCCCCTATGGAAAGAGCTCAGAGCTCATAGTGACCAATCTTTGGGTTGGACCGAGACCACTCACACACAACACACCGGGACAGCGGGTTCACAACCCTTCGACTTACATCCCGTACTTACTCACTGCTAGGTGA
Source organism: Cancer borealis (assembly GCA_036785275.1). Lineage (NCBI taxonomy): Eukaryota > Metazoa > Arthropoda > Malacostraca > Decapoda > Cancridae > Cancer > Cancer borealis. The sequence goes on along the minus strand of JAXIVD010000275.1, from coordinate 148,906 downwards.
ATAGAGGCTACACGTGAAAGGAGACTGTCACGGACGTAGCTTATCCGTGACGGAGAAACATTTGTTCATCTTGTATAGGCCACCATTTTGTTTGAGGGAGGAGTGGAATTTTCCTCTGGGTCGACCCAAGCCACAGCCTTCTCTAGACAAGGCTTGAGCGATGGGCAGTGACGTCATCACATCTGGGCATAACAACAGTTCCGCTCCGCGCTGCTAGTAGGTGGAAGTTCTTGGCAAAGTGTCACGATTTTAACATAATCTCACACTTCCACAGTTTCGTGCTTTACATATCATCATGCCCAGCAGGTGCTGTGTACCTCGGTGTAAATGAAATTATCCCACTGGTCCTAAAGTGGCTGTATTTTCCTTCCCAAGAGATGAAGCATTGTCACTGCAATGGGTCAGAGCCATCAAGAGAGACAACTTTACACCTAACCAGAACAGCAAGGTAAGTACTACAATATTATACCATACCATTTTTTATTATGATTGCTATGATTCTAGTGCATTTCAGGTTTAGTAGAAAGTAAGATGGTAGGTAAATATAAGAGGCATCAATGTATGAATACGCAGGCAGTTTACCCGAGGGAGGGAGGAAAGCAGGGTGCCATAATGTCCGTTGAATTTTAATGTCTGCTTACTATTCCCATTATTAATGTTAGTTCTAAATGACGTTGATGTGATAAACTTCAAGAGAAGTATATATAGAGGATGAATAAGGACAAATAGTGGATAATCTTACCAATAGCATCTCCTCACGGATCACCAAAATATTGACATAGGTGATAAGGTATGTAATGTACAACACGTTAGTAGTGTATTTTATTTGGAGGTCGGCCTTAGTTTGGCCACAGAGGCTCTTTATAAATCAGGAAGCTGCCTCAACTTATAAGTCCACACAGATGTTGAGTTATGGTTAGGTTAGGTTAAGTTTATGTTATGGTTTGGTTAGGTTCAGTTCTGTTAGGTCAGATTATATAAAAATTTTACATTTTATTACCCAAATCCAGAAAAAAATTAATGTTGAGAACCCTAACTTTTGGGTGATAAAATGTAAAAATCTTATATAACCGAACCTAACCATAACATAAACGTAACCTAACCTAACAATCTTAACCTAACCATAATTTAACATCTGTGTGGACTAATAAGTTGAGGCAGCTTCCAGATTTATAAAGAGCCTCTGTGGCCAAACTAAGGCCGACCCCCAAATAAAAACACCCTGCCTTCCTCCCTCCCTCGGGTAAGCTGCCTGCGTATTCATATTTAAATGTCATGGATAACTTCTAAACCAGTACGATAAAAACATTTCACTATTGAACATTTCAATCTTAGAATGACTTGTCTTAATTAATCTCTCATTATATAAAATATGACTCATCCTGTAGCGAATACAGTGGTCCTGCATAAAACAACCTGGAGTCTACATTGATGCCTCTAATATTTACCTACCATCTTACTTTCTACTAAACCTGAAATGCACTAGAATCATAGCAATCATAATAAAAATGGTATAATATTGTAGTACTTACCTTGCTGTTCTGGTTAGGTGTAAAGTTGTCTCTCTTGATGGCTCTGACCCATTGAAGTGACAATGCTTCATCTCTTGGGAAGGAAAATACAGCCACTTTAGGACCAGTAGGATAATTTCCTTTACACCGAGGTACACAGCACCAATTTTAAGAAATTCGAAGATATATCACACATAACATCAGTAATATATTTCAACTACCCTGGCACAACATTCTAAATTCTACAATAATATCGGGATAAAGATACCCACAACATGGTTTTGATTACAAATTATATTTACAAATGTTAATTACATTATACCATTACAAGAAGAGTGAATGTCGAATATCATTACCCTGTTAACGTCTGAAGCTTCCTCTTTTTCCCAGACTTCTTACTCTGGTGTAAGAGATCATTTTCTTTGCTACAGAAATTGTTGAGTAAGGCATTTGTTGACGCCCACACTAACATTTTCTGGACTTTATCTATGCTGTGTTCATTACCACAATCATTTATTGGTAGGAAAACATCATTATCTGCAAGGATTTTCATTGTTATTTCTGTGGCGACACTTCTCTGGTTCAGTGCATGTGTGAAGTCAGGGTCTGCTGTTAGTTTGTTGACTGCAATATAATTGTACATAACTATATTGACTGCTCCCTCATCAGGGTAGAGAAGAGAACCTCTGGTGATGCCTTTTATGTAGCTGTTACTGTCTGGCAAATCCTCTACATTTTCATTACAAGTTAGCAAGTCTTAACATGAATTACATTTAAGTTTTTTGGTAACTACATAGCAACAATAACCTGCCAAATATGTGAGAACTGGAAGATATTCCATGATTTTTTCAATGTCATCCCGTGTAATTTCTACACCAAAGTTATTAAAATTAGATAAATCATCACTGTGCATTTTCTCCCAATTTATTTTTTTTAAATCTGATAAGTCTACGTCCTGGTTTCTGAGGGGTATTTTCAGTACTGACATAAGTCGTAATTTTTTCTCACACTCAAATACCTGCCGCATGGAAATATTATAATTACTGCCTGCAAGTTGGTGATATTGACTGAATCTGGCCTCAAGTTGATCAGTTTGAAATTTTGCTGTTAATATATATGACATTTTCAGCTCATTTATGCAATAACTGGTTACCTGGATCATTGCTAATGTGGTGTGTCTTATTGCATTATATGTTTCCTTGTTTAGTTTACCACTGACTACGTCTGTGATATTCCAAGCGTCTAGCCAGTCACAAAATGTATGCAGGAACATATATCCTTCGTTATGAATATCATCTGTCAATGGTTTAGCATAATTGTGTTTAAGGCGGTAACCTTTGTATGGAGAATTAACATTCATGACTGTCCATCACACATGGATTATTCTTACATAATCTGCAACTTCACGGTAAAAAGGCAAACAGTGTTTTTCCCCTAAAGTAAGAAGTGCCTGGATGACATACTCATTAAATATGCGATGTACTAAGTTTACACTTTGTTTTTCTAGATTAGATGGACACAGTGATTTAAATGTGAGTTTATAAGCATGAGTTAAGAGTGACTCTGCTTCCAAAGAGTGAAGTTTCCTCAGAGTTATGAAAGGAGCACTGCACATTTTTGTTGCTATGGAGTCTGAGTCATCAAAGGAAAACTGTGGATAATTCATGGTTTTATCAATGTCTTTTTGACCTAACCAATTATTTCTTATAGATTTCAGTAAATGTACAGCATCAAACATGAAAAATAGAGGTCTTGACTCAGTTGAAGTTGACTGTACTGAAGGATGAGGGTAGACAATTGATAATGTAGGTGGCTCAGCAAAATATGACATAGCTTTTCTATTAATAGAGTTATTATCTGTTTCAACGCATATCACCTTGAATCCTATCCGTTCCAGGCCAATTATGACTTTTTTTGTGAATGTAAAAAGGGTTTTTGCTTTAATAGTTCTCGTTGGTAAAATGTGAACTACGTCTCTAAACTTGGAACATAAGCTGCTTACCATAAACACAAAAGCACTTTTAGCTGCTTCACTAGTATGAAATGCTGAGCCAACAACACTACCACCCTTGTAATCAAAAAAAGGCTTTATGTGGATCTCATCAATCATTAGTGTCACTGTTAGATCACTGGCAGATAAAAACTTTAATTTATTCTTTATGTATGATAGAAAGTTAATACTGTGTTGTTCTGGTCCTGGGCTCAAATTCTGAGATAATGACAGTCTTGTAACTGTCGAATAGCAAGGCAAGATCAAATATCCCATAGTCCTGAGTAGCCTGTATCCTTGAGAAGAGCAGCTATACAAGAGAGATGAAAATACTAGGAACTATGATGAGTACTCTAGCCTCTTATGTGTCATTAAGTGAACTTGCTCACACATTCCTCTTAATACATTTTGGTATTTAGATGACTCCTCCCTCAATATAGTCAAGAGTGACAAGACATGCTGCATAATAAATAGAACCCTCCCAGGAGTTGAAACCCGGTCATCAGTGTCACATTTTTTGAGGTTGTCTAACAGTTCTTCTAGAGAATCAATATCCTTCACATGGGAAGGGATTTTGTAATTTCTCAGTCTGCATTCTAACATTATTAACAAAAGTATTGACAGCTAAACAATCATCAATAATCAGAGAGACTTCGATTTTAGGGCATGGTCTGCAAATTATGTTACATATTAATAGGGAATTATCAAGTTTAATAACTTTCCAGTACTTCTCAAGACAACCGAGTTTTCCTGAGAGTTCATTAAGAGTTTCAAAGCTTATTTTCTTCTTATGCCGTACCTCATCTTCAACACTTTTTGCAATAGCTGTCTTTATTGCATCCTGTTCCTTCCTGCACTTTCTCTCTTCTGGATTTTCTCTTAACAAAGGTGTTCTTGAAAGGTAAGTGGGGCAATTAGGCAACTGTGAAGGAACTGCCTTTTTACGAAGCCTTGGAATCTTCAACTTGACTGTAAGGGTAGTTCCTGTCCTCTCATCAAAATACGACGTGTCCCTTTCTATATCCTTGGGAACGAAGTGTAGTTCACACACCTGTAAACAAGCGAGTTGTTTTTAGAATGTTAAGAACGTATATTAATTAGACTATAGCACACACACCACTAATAATAATAATAATAATGTTGATTGATAGGTAGGTATTTTTATGCTTATATTAATTACTGTCATGGTAATTATCCACCTATCCTTATTCATCCTTCACCTATCAATATTCATCCTCTATACTAGTGATTTTCAACCTTTTTCATCTCACGGCATATTTATCTAGGCAATAAAATGATCGAGGCACACCATCAGAATTTAAGGAGATATTTGATTATTTAAAAGAATAGAAATAATAAGAATGTGTTCATGAGTTAAAAAAAACTTATGCTTTATTAATTTTATTTCCAAAAGTATATTGTTGATCATGGTTTTCAATAGAATTTCAAAGATTTGTACATCCAGGAGAGACTGCCAATTGGGCCTTTAATGAACAATACATTTATTTATTGTAGTGTTGAAAAATAAGAGTTTAAGACATAATTTCAAAATGTGTCTAATACAATTTCTTGAAAATAAAATACTGGAAACTCTGTCCCACGACCCTTCCTTGCAGGAGGATCAATGTATCAATGTACTAAGACACCCGCGGCACACCCACGGATGCTTCACGGCACACCGGTTGGAAATCACTGCTCTATACTATCCACACACACACACACATATTAGGTAATAATGATGATGATAATAATAATAATAATAATAATAATAATAATAATAGTAATACTACTAATAATGCCTATGTATTTGTATGTTTATATTAATTACTGTCACGTTAATTATTTGGGTAAATCTTACTAATAGCATCTCACGGATCACCCAAAATATTGACAGAAGTGATAAGGTATGTAATGTACAACACGTTAGTGGTGTTTTTATTTGGAGGTCGGCCTTAGTTTGGCCACAGGCTTTTTATAAAGTCCACACAGATGTTAAGTTATGGTTAGGTTAATATTGTTAGGTTAGGTTACGTTTATGTTATGGTTAGGTTCGGTTATATAAGATTTTTACATTTTGTCACCCAAAAGTTAGGGTTCTCAACATTAGATTTATTTTCTGGATTTGGGTAATAAAATGTAAAAATTTTATATAACCGAACCTAACAGAACTGAACCTAACCTAACTTAACCAAACCATAACATAAACGTAACCTAACCTAACCATAACTCAACATCTGTGTGGACTTATAAGTTGAGGCAGCTTCCTGATTTATAAAGAGCCTCTGTGGCCAAACGAAGGCCGACCTCCAAATAAAAACACCACTAACGTGTTGTACATTACATACCTTATCACCTATGTCAATATTTTGGGTGATCCGTGAGATGCTATTAGTAAGATTTACCCAAATAATTAACGTGACAGTAATTAATATAAACATACAAATACATAGGCATTATTATTAGTATTACTATTATTATTATTATTATTATTATTATTATTATTATTATTATCATTATTATTACCTAATGTGTGTGTGTGAATAGTATAGAGCAGTGATTTACAACCGGTGTGCCGCGGCACCCTGCTTTCCTCCCTCCTTCTGGTAAACTGCCTGCGTATTCATACATTGATGCCTCTAATATTTACCTACCATCTTACTTTCTACTAAACCTGAAATGCACTAGAATATCAATCATAATAAAAATGGTATAATATTGTAGTACTTACCTTGCTGTTCTGGTTAGGTGTAAAGTTGTCTCTCTTGATGGCTCTGACCCATTGCAGTGACAATGCTTCATCTCTTGGGAAGGAAAATACAGCCACTTTGGGACCAGTGGGATAATTTCCTTTACACCGAGGTACACAGCACCTGCTGGGCATGATGATATGTAAAGCACGGAACTGTGGAAGTGTGAGATTATGTGAAAATCGTGACACTTCGCCGAGAACGTCCACCTACTAGCAGCGCGGAGCGGAACTGTTGTAATGACACAGTAACGTGACGTCACGGGACATTTGTCTTCCATCGCTCAGGCCTTCCCCGCGTTCGGTAGCGCCTCCCGCATCGATCATGAGCCGAGCTCAGCCAATCACAACGCCGCATTTCGTAGCGATGGCATCGATGTCATCGATATGCATCACTATGATCTCAGAGCATGTGCCGAGGGGACTTGGACTGAGACTGGTAGTGTTTTTTGTTCTTGTTCTTGTTTTAGGGCTGCAAGGATCCCTTGGGGAACACTATGAGCCCTGTGTTTTTTGTTTACATTTATTAATTACACACCTGAGGAGCATAAATATTCTTGCATGTAGCTAGGCCAGAGATAAAGAGAGAGCGAGAGAGAGAGAGAGAGAGAGAGAGAGAGAGAGAGAGAGAGAGAGAGAGAGAGAGAGAGAGAGAAAAAAAGGAATTATACGGAAAGAAACAGAGAATCAGATGTTTCTTCACCCAATCAACTAAACGTTTCTTTCATCTCCAAAAAAAGTTTCCTCTAGACGAACAGGATAAAAGGACTGTTGCAAGGAGAGGTGCTGCAATAAGAAGAACAGGCAAGGAATGGGGGAGGGAAGGGAGAGAGACAGGCAGGGAGGCAAGGAATGGGGGAGAGAAGGGAGGAAGACAGACCGGGAGGCAAGGAATGGAGGAGAGAAGGGAGGGAGACAGGCAGGGAGGCAAGGAAGGACGATGAAGGACGATGAAAAGAAAAAATAAATAAGGTTAAGTGGAACAAAACAAAATTACAAAGAATTACCTAGAAAATCAGACCATACGGATCCTAGTGGTATGAAAAAAAAATATATATGGTCTGTCCTTCACCCAGAGTAAATGTTATCTAATGCAAACACAATGACAAACCAACAAGTTATAAGCAACAGATACACAGCCAGTAGTACGCGGTGTTATATAACCTTTATCAGAAACCAGCTCTCACAAGAGTTTACGGCTTCTTTTATATCCTCACATCTTCTTGCCACCTAAATACTGTGTTTACTGCGGCTATAATTGCTCCAGACTCTATTATATGTTAATCAGCAAGTTTTTTCTACGGCGATAAAGGTGCCCATGAAGAGGGTGCGCCGCCATGTTGGCTCAATCAGCTGATTATCTCAACACTAAAAAAAAGAAAACACATAGCGACGTCGCTATGTGTCCAATATCGTTCGGTGGGCAAATTCTTCACCCCCCCACCTCGCTGAACGCGGCCCTTGTCTAGAGAAGGCTGTGCCCAAGCTAGGGTCACGAGGGCTATGTCACGGCCGCTCCAACCGTTTTCACGTTGCCCTAAGAAGGTCACATATTTTTGTTTGTTAATTTTGTTATGTTAAGCTTGGTGTTGTAAATATGCTGTTAAATTGTTTTGTATATATTTGAAGAAGGAGATGTGAAGTGGTGAATGCAGTGGTTATCTCATGCATCTTTTGTGACACATTGGAGATTAAGAAAACTGTATATTTCCACTATTATGTTTTGTATTGGGAACTGCTATTTTAATTTAAGATCATTATATTTTTATTGTAATGTTAAGGATAGTTTATGTAACGCTATAACCCGTTTTACACTTTTTAGCTCTAAGATTGTCGTCAAAAGAGCGAGCGTGTTGTAATTTCGGTTATATATTCGTACCTCTGTCTGCTATGTTTTGATGTATATATAATGTTAAGTTAGATAAGTTAAAGGGTAGTTTCCTTTGTATTTAAGTTTTTTTGACACCGAGTTGCATAGGGGTCCCGGGGTCAGCTTTGTGTAGCGTGAGTAGAGGCTATATAGGGAGGTCACCGCGCGCCTCGAGACAGTCTAGTCCAGGTCATCGCGCAGGAAGGAGAGGTCACGTTGGAGTGGTGTCGGAGATATGGAGTGAGTACTGTGTGTTTTAATTGGAGATTGAGAGTGAAGCCAGTGTTGTGTGTTTTTACTTTTTTACTTCTTACGTTACTGGGTTTTTGATGTGGGTATTTGTTTGAGTTTGCTTCGCGCATTTTTTTACCCATCATCTATTTTTCTTCCCCTGTTTGAGTGGGGGTTGTTTTAGTAACGTAAGGGAGTGAGATAAGTTTGGGTTTTTTTTATCCATTCCTTTTTTTCTGGGTTTGGGTATTTGAATGGTTTCTACTCTGGCTCGCGTCTCTCTCTCCAATTATAATATTTATTTCTTTGTGTGTGTTTGATTTTTGGGTTTGGGTTTGGGTTTGTGTTTGTGTTTTTATTACCCGACCTGTGCCTCAATTAACTTAGGGTATTTGTCAGGGTATTTGTTTTGTGTGTTAGGTGTTTGGGGTACTTTTTCTGGTATTTTGTTTGTGTGAGGTGAGGTGGTTTATGGTAGAATACTCGTGATCTTGTGTGTATTTTTGTATTTGTTTCTCTTTTAATTAATTACTTTCATTGTAATTAACTATCCTTCTGGTAGACAGATCATCCTTTTGAACTAAATTTCCGTTGTGTATGTAAATATTAACTTGTAAATAAATCTAGTGTAGTTTGTTTACTTGTTTTTTTTATAACTTTATAACTTTTATAACTGAAATCCCCCTTTTGAACCTGGTAATTAAGTTTCCTCCTCATTCATTTTAAATTCATTTGCCTTTAAAGTGTAACGTCAAGAACGAGAGGAGAAAGATAAGTTTGTTGGTGAGTGGGAGGCATGACAAGACTCGCCCAAATATTCTCCGTCCGCCCAGGGGATCGAACCCTGGCCCCTCGGTTGTGAGCCGAGTGCGCTAACCACTACGCTAGCGGACCGTGTGTGTGGTGTGTGTGTGTGGTGTGTGTGTGTGTGTGTGTGTGTGTGTGTGTGTGTGTGTGTGTGTGTGGGAGAGGAGAGGAGAGGAGAGGAGACGAGAGGAGACGAGACGAGACGAGACGAGACGAGACGAGACGAGAGAAGAAAAAATGATAACTTTCCTTCCTTCCTTCCTTCCCTCCTATTCCTTTACACCATCAATCTTCGTTCCTTCAAATCAACTTTTCCTCCATAAAATCTTCCCTCCTCCTCCTCCCTTCCTTGAGTTGTCAGAATTACCTTAATACGAGCACATCAGGCCTGTGCCATATAACCTGTGATGAGAGAGAGAGAGAGAGAGAGAGAGAGAGAGAGAGAGAGAGAGAGAGAGAGAGAGAGAGAGAGAGAGAGAGAGAGAGAACAAAATAAAAAAGAAAGAAAGATAAAAGAGAGAGAGAGAGAGAGAGAGAGAGAGAGAGAGAGAGAGAGAGAGAGAGAGAGAGAGAGAGAGAGAGAGAGAGAGAGAGAACAAAATAAAAAAGAAAGAAAGATAAAAGAGAGAGAGAGAGAGAGAGAGAGAGAGAGAGAGAGAGAGAGAGAGAGAGAGAGAGAGAGAGAGAGAGAGAGAGAGAGAGAGACCTAGATGCACCTAGCTGGACGAGACAAAATGAGAAGCTGAGAGCAGGAGGGAATAAAGGTAGATAAAGAAAGGTTGGGTCAAGGGAGGTCATATTACTTATGCAGAGAGAGAGAGAGAGAGAGAGAGAGAGAGAGAGAGAGAGAGAGAGAGAGAGAGAGAGAGAGAGAGAGAGAGAGAGAGAGAGAGAGAGAGAGAGAGAGAGAGAGAGTTTTAAGGTACAAACGTTTCCCGTCGACAACGATTTTTAAGTAGGTAGTACAAACGTTTCTCGCCGACAAAGTTTTTTTTAAGGCACAAACGTCTCAAATTTGTGTTTCTCGTTCTCATTAAGGTTTTCGGAAGAGTGAAAACGTAACACGATCTTAATCACTATTATACTTAAAGGAGAGAGAGAGAGAGAGAGAGAGAGAGAGAGAGAGAGAGAGAGATTTCTTTTTGTTTTTATCAATTTATTACGCTCAAAGAGCGGCAGACCATTGTAATACAGACAATATTTGTTTACACGTGACTTCCCATTAGGGAAGTGACGAGGTTGATTGCAACAAGGGTTATCTGTGTCTCGCAGGATACACACTCACAGAACAGAATAGCGGTCAGCACCCACCGAAGTGTGGGTGTCGCACCAGAATGACATCCAAATTATTGTCTTTTAGAAGATAGTCACAAACACTGAGCAAGGGCCGAGCCTGAGGCAGCATATCACTGACCGAGGGGCACTCGAGGCAGTAGTGGTGCAGACTATTAGCGTTGAGTGTGTCGCACATCTTGCAGTTGGAGAAGTGAGAAATGTCCCCAGCATCAGACACTTGCCACACTGGTCGGTAACCAAGCCGAAGCCGAGCAGACACAATGTTGTGTCTCCGAACCATCAGACCGTGTCGGCGATACTTTGGTGGGGATAGACGGAAGTGGTCATAGTGCTGGATAGATACACTCTGAGGCCGCTCAGCTTCCGTGCGGTGGTATGTGGAGAGATGAGCTGCTGCGTGTATCATCTTTTTGTAGCAACGGAGGGAGGGTGTGGCGCCGTCGGGCAGAGGGAGTCGGCAGGCGTCTTTTGCGGGAAGATCCACTGTGTCGTTAGCTGTAATGCCAACATGGGACGGAATCCATACGAACTGTACCTTGAGAGAACTGTCCAGAGCTGAGACTAATTGATGCAAAATTTGATTAACTTGGCAGCGGTGTGTGGGTTGTGGAGACGAGATGGCTTGAAGGACAGACTGAGAGTCACACAAGATCACGCCATGCAATTGTCGTTCGCAGAGAAATGCAACGGCCAGCAGGAGTCCCCGTAACTCGCAGTAGGTGGAGCTGGACGAGTTAGGCAATCTGCTGCCAGCCCAGCCTCCCTCCGGTGGCTCTACGTCAGGTGAGTACATAGCGCACCCCGCACTGCCATCTAGCTGCACGGAACCGTCCACGTAGAGATGGCACGCGGCAGGTACGGAGGAGGACACTGCACTGGTGTGCTCCAGTGCTAGTTGTTTCTGCAGTAGTGGTGGGTCTGCCTTGGAGGTGGGAGTAAAGGTGACTTGTGGCTGAGGAATCCTCCATGGAGGTGGACCATGATCAACCTCAGCCACGGGAACACGGAGAGCAAGGCACTGCAGGGTGGAGCACACTGTGTTGACGAGGGTGCGGACACCGGGACGAAGTGGAGGGCGGGGTGCAGCGGGGTCAAGAGATGCTCTCAGGACGTGAAAATAGTGCGGAGCAAGATGGGGAGAGTTGAGGCACTTAACACTGAAGGAGGAGATATTGGCGTGTATTCTCTCTTTAACTAGAGGAAGATTAAGTTCGGTTAGCATATTTACTATCCTGGTGGAGGTGGGACACCCAAGAATGTACTGCATCACTTTGTTTTGGAATTTTTCTAAAGGTTCTAGGGTGGTCTTGGAGAGCTGGCTGAGGGTTGGGGAGAGATAGTCTATGACTGACCGTATAAAGGCAATGTAGATGTTTTTTGCCAAGGGGATGGAGATTCCGGCAGCATTATTAGTCAGCCACTTGAAGGGGACAAAGCGCTGTTCTAATCGGTGCAGGAGGTCCTGTATAATGGGATGGATGCGCTGCCGAGCAGGTATGGCAGGAGTGACGCGCGCCGGCGCTCCCAGGTACAAGTACTGTGTGCAGGATGGGATGATACTGTGTCCTGCAGTGAACACAGGAAGTGCTCTGGGGCCCCAGAGAGAGAGAGAGAGCGAGAGAGAGAGAGAGAGAGAGAGAGAGAGAGAGAGAGAGAGAGAGAGAGAGAGAGAGAGAGAGAGAGAGAGAGAGAGAGAGAGAGAGAGTAAAATAAAGACTAAACTTTGACATTCTTGCTAATATTTGGAAGTTGACATTCAATTCATCTTATCACTGGTTCGGTCCATTAAGTACAGATATATACATTATATATATATATATATATATATATATATATATATATATATATATATATATATATATATATATATATATATATATATATATATATATATATATAAATGAAGATGCATTTAGCTCATAGCGGGATAATGGTAATAAAAACGATAACGACAAAATATCACATGAAAAGCGTCACTGCATTGCTAACAGACACCAAATCCCTCTCGCTTCTATGTAAACGAACTAATTTTTTCAGACGCGCTAGAAACTGGAAACACGGACACACACTCAGGTCCAGGAGGCTCCCACGCCCCTACCACCGGGAACATATAGCTACAGGGACTCTTTTCCAGCCTCCTCCTTTTAGATGTCTACATACATACGCACACACACACACACACACACACACACACACACACACACACACACACACACACACACACACACACACACTCACTCCCACACTCACACACACACACACACACACACACACACACACACACACACACACACACACACACACACACACACACACCACTCTCCTCTACCGGCAATAAAGGTGATGGAGTTACATAAATGGGAAAAGTCTGACCAAACTTTGAAAGAGCTATGACAAGGCTCTACCCTCGTCCGCAATCCTTCCATCTACATACCTCTTGTGGAATTCTAATTAAGCTTATGGTAATCTAAGGACAGGTCATTAGACGAGCCATCAAGCTACACCTGCCTATACCCACCCACCCATACACACACACATACGCACACACACATACGCACACACACATACACACATACACGTACATGCAAATGGAAGTAAGGTAAGGAGAGAGACCCTCTAAAGAAACATTTTCGTGGGTAACTGAGAATAAAGGTAAGAAGGGGTGTATTTTAGTGGTGGAGAGCAGTTTGAGAGAACAAAGAGCATATCTGAAGATGGAAGGTTTTGGGATGAAAAGATCATGGAAGGGAAAGCTGCAAGAGGAGGAGGAGGAGGAGGAGGGATAATGATACTATAAAAAGGAACAATGGAGGAGTAAAAACAGAACAAAAGGATTATGGAGCAAAAGGAAAGAGGAGAAAAGGGACAGGATATGTATGC
>JAXIVD010000275.1:123075-130575 GCA_036785275.1 Cancer borealis | reverse complement strand
ATTTACATCTCTCCAGAAACTGGTTTTATTTTTACATTGAAATTTATTTACAATAGAATTACAAGCTTCCTTATGTTCATTCCTTTTACATTCCCGAAGAACACTCTTAAATTCTCTTCTACTGGCCAGCATTTCTTCATGTAAACTTGTATCTCGTAACTTGCCATGATTTACCCAACTAAGGTACTTTTCTCTCGCAACTTTGTGTTTGTCTTTCACACTTCTGTTCCACCCTGGTATAACATGCAATTTGTTCTTCTTTACATACTTTTTCATGTAATTCTGACAATTGTAATTGTAATGTGGGGGGGGAAAAATGTGCCAGGCAACAAAGGCCATATGGCACTATTGGGGTAGTAGGCCTAGGTGGGGGGTAGGGTTGGGTAGGGGTTAGATTAGATGTAGGACGTTAGCAGTACGAAGAAAGGATATAAGGGCAGGGAGTGAAAAGGAAGGGGACTTAGCGAGGATGTCAGCAAGACGGGGGGCACGGGACAGGGAGGAAAGGTGGGGGAAGGCTGCAAGACGAGGGGTTGCGCAGATGGGGCTTGAGAGGAGGAGATGAGGAAGGGAGGAAAGGACGCCACAAGACGGGCAGACGGGGGGAGGGGAACGGGACATCAGGTAGGAATGGGTGAGTCTGGTGTGGCCAATTCGTAAGCGGGCCAGGGCAGTCTCCCAGCGTCTAGTAGGATGAGATGGGTGGGATCAAGGGGAAACAGAGGACTTGACAGCGTGGAGTTTATTAGAGGTAAGGGTGGACCAGAAAGATTGCCAGCTGGTATAAAGGAAAGTCCGGAAAACTGGGAAGTAATCAGAAACAGGAAGGGAGGAAGTGCAAAAGGTAGGAAGGGTGAGGGCGTCATGTGCCAAAGAGTCAACAGTATCGTTACCAGGAATTCCAACATGACTGGGGACCCAGCAAAAACGAACTATTTTGTGACGGACAGAAAGGCGGAATAACCAGTCCTGGATGTCGCGGACAAGAGGGTGTGAAGAGGAAAAGGAAGATAAAAGGGAGAGGGACGATCGGGAGTCGGTAAAAATAGTATAAGAAGAAGCGGTGAGGCGGAAGATGCGGCGGAGGGCAAAAAGAATTGCGAACAGCTCAGTAGTAAGAACACTGGCCTCAAGAGGGAGACGGTATTGGAAATAAGTGTCAGGAAACAGGACAGCACAGCCCGAGCCAGTAGAAGACTTCGAGCCATCAGTATAAACGTGTATGCTACCAGAATGAGTAGGAAGATGAGCCGAGAAATGGGAGCGTAAGACACAGGAAGGGGTATTAGATTTCGGGGAGATAGGGAAGACAGAGGAGCAAAAGGAGAGGTGAGGGGAGAGCCAGGGGGGAGTAGAGGAAACAGAGAATGGGAGCGGATTAAGGGAGGGGGAAGAAGGATAGGACAGAAGGGCACGCATACGGATGGGGAAGGGAACAGGTAAGCGAGGCCGAGTGGCAAAGGTTGCAGAGAGAGAAGGAGGGATACGCAAAGCAGAGGAGGGAAATTGAAGGGAACGGGCATAACAGCGGAGGGAAAGGAGGGCCCGGCGACGGGGAAGAGAAGGGAGGCCGGCTTCAGTGTATAAGCTCTCCACAGGGGAGGATCGGAAAGCTCCAAGAGCGAGGCGGAGACCAAGGTGATGAACAGGGTCAAGGAGGCTGAGGACGGAGGGGGAGGCGGAAGAATAAACATGGCAGCCATAATCAAGGACAGAAAGGACCAGTACAGTACGCAGCGAAAGCAGAGTCTTGCGGTCAGCACCCCAAGACACATGGGAGAGGGTCTGTAGAAGACGGAGGCGGCGAAAGGAAGTATCCTTGAGAGAGAGGACATGCTGGCGCCAAGTAAGGCGAGAGTCGAAGATAAAACCAAGAAACTTGCCCGATGTGCGATATTCAAGAAGGGTGCCATAAAGAAGAAGGGGAGGAGGACAAGCAGTACGGGACCGTGAAAAGTAAATAGAGAAAGACTTTGTAGGGAAGAAGTGGAAGCCATGGTTGGTGGCCCAAGAGGAGGTGGCAGTAACAGCAGATTGAAGAAGGCGATGGAGAAGTGAGGAGGAGCTGCTCGAGGCATAAATGGCGAAATCGTCTACATAAAGAGAGGACCTGACACCAGGTGGGAGGGTAGAAACGATACCGTCAATGGCCAGGAGGAAGAGGGTAGTACTCAGGACCGAGCTCTGGGGTACACCCTCGTACTGACAGAAGGAGGGGGAGCAAGAGGAAGCAACCCTAACGCGGAAGGAACGGTTTCGCAGGAAGTTATGGAGGAAAACCCCCATGTTGCCAGAGACACCGACACAGGACAGCTGGTGAAGGATGTGATGGCGCCAAGTAGTGTCGTAAGCTTTCTCAAGATCAAAGAAAACAGCTAAGACAGATTCTCGTCGGGCAAAAGCAGAAGTAATATATGTTTGTAAGCGGGCGAGAGGTTCCGCTGTACCACGGGCACGTCGAAAGCCAAACTGAGTGGGGGAGAGAAGGTTCTTTGACTCGAGGTACCACATCAATCGGAGATTGATCATGCGCTCAAGTAGCTTGCAGACACAGCTAGTCAGAGCAATGGGTCTATAATCCTGAGGAAGAGTACCAGACTTGTTAGGCTTAAGAAAAGGGAGTATAAGTGCATCGCGCCACTGGGGTGGGAAGTCCCCGATTAGCCAAACGCGGTTATAAAGGGTAAGTAAGAAGGTCAGGGAGACAGTAGGGAGGTGGCGGAGCATCTGATAATGAACACCATCAGGGCCCGCAGAGGTGTTACGACAGCACTTCAAGGCAGAGGTAAGTTCAGAGGGGGAGAAGGGGGTGTTATATGAAGTATTAGAAGAAAGTGTGAAGGTAATAGGGGTGTGCTCACGTGTCGCCTTAAGGGCAGCAAACTCAGGAGGAAGATGGGAACCACTGCTGACGCTGCTAAAAAATGAGCCCAGTTCTGTGGCAACCTGGAGGGGTTCAGCAATATCACCCTGGGGGAGGCGAAGTACAAGAGCATAGGAAGGTGGGTGTTTACCTGATAATTTATTAATACGGCGCCAGACTGAAACAATGGGGGTAGAGGAAGTCAAGGTAGACACATAAGCACGCCAACTGTTGGACTGAGTCAATCTAGTGGTCCGGCGGAACCTAGCCGAGGCACGTTTAAAGTTAACAAAGGCCGGGAGCTGGCCGGGAGTGTCCCTTTTACATCGGTAACTACTCCAGGCCGCCCGTTTCAAGCGAAAGGCAGTAGTGCAGGCAGGGTTCCACCAGGGAACACATTTGGAGGCAAAGGGGCGGGAAGTCCGGGGGATGGAGACAAAAGCAGCAGCGAGAACAGACGTGATAAAGTAGATCAACATATCAGAAGAGGAGGAAAAATCAGAAGAGGAGAGGCGAAGGGCAGACAGTGAGGCAAAAACACGCCAGTCTGCTCTACCAAAGCACCAGCGAGGGGTCTGGGAAGAGGGATGTAGGAAGTAGGAGAAAGAAGAACTGGGAAATGATCACTACAGGGATTGTGGTCAAGAACCGACCAGTGGAGATCTAGTAGTAGGTCAGGGGAACAGAGGGCGAGGTCGAGGCAGGAAAAAGTCTGGGTGCGGAGATCAAAGTGTGTGGGGGCGGCAGTATTAAGGATAGTAAGGTCAAAGTCTTTAAGGAGATGGTCGAGAGAGCGGCCACGAGAGGTGACCACAGAATCCCCCCAAAGGGTGTGGCGACAATTAAAATCACCAACCACAAGGAGGGGGGAAGGGAGGTTAGAGAAAAGGGAGCGGAGGGCATCGAGATCAAGAGGCTGGGAAGGGGAAAGGTAAAGGGAAACGAGAGACATCCAACGGCGGAGGTAGATACGAAGGACTGTACAGGGAAGTGTAGTAGGGATAGGAAGAGGGGTAGAAGCAACAGACTGGTGAAGAAGGATAGCAGAAGAAGAGATAGAGTGTGGGGAGGAAAAAAAGCGGTACTGAGGAATAGGGGTGGGCGGGCTAGTAAGGAAGATTTCCTGAAGGTAGAGGACCATGGGGGCATAAGAGGAAATGAGTTGGCGAAGATCCTGTCGATCGGCACGAAAACCACGAATATTCCACTGAAGAACAGACATGATCAGTAGGGGATAAGACTCGGGATGGGTGAAGGTGAAGGAGGAGCGTTCTCAGGGAGTAAAGGACCGGGGTCCATATCCATAAGAGGTAAGGAGGAAGGAAGGGGGTCAGGAGCGGATGAGGTATGGGGAGAGGGGGGAGATTGAGAGAAGAGATCGGTGCGGGAGTAGCCAGGTGGTAGGGGAAGAGAGAGGATAGATCGGGTAGCAGAGGAAGGTGGGGGAGGAGCAGACGAAGGGGGCTGCACCGTAGAACAGGCGGGGTAAGACGAGGAGGGGAGGGGAGAGTAAAGCGGTGTAGGGGGAGATGGCGGAGCGCCGGGTGCAGAGGGGGGGGAGGTGGGCTGGAGAAGGGGTTGAGGAGGGGAGACAGCAGAGGGAGAAGGTGGAGAAGGGGGAGTCGGGGTAGGAGGAAGGTGCTTGGGGGATGGGTGAATAGAGGCCACGACCTGGATAGGAGGAGCCGGGGGAGGAGATGAGGAAGAAGGAGGAGAGGACAATGGAGTCGTGTTCTTTATGTAATCGATGATGGCATCGAGGTTATCACCCTCGGAAGGAGCGGGCGAGGAAGGTGCAGGGCGAGTCTTTTTAGCAAGGTGGAGAGGGGGTGAAGAGATCAAGGCGGGAGCTGGAGAGGGGGTTGGTGGGGGAGAGGAGACCAAAGTTTCAGAGTGATGTTGTCGTTTGTTGGAGTGGGAGCGCTGAGGGCGTGGAGAGGGAGGGGTAGGGGTACAGACAGTGATGGAGGTAGGAGTATCAGGGTCAAGGACAGCAAAAGAATTAGAGCAGGAGATGGAGGATGGAGGGTGGGAGGGAGAGAGGTAGGAGGAAGGAGGTAGAGGAGAGGGATGGGTGGAAGGCCGAGGATCGGGGCGGGAAGAAGAGGACGTGGCTGGAAGGTGAGGGGAAGAGGCGGAGGCAGCAACATGGTGAGGAGAAGGGGTGAAGCCTAGGCGACGGGCTTTCTGACGAGCCTCACGTAATGTGAGACCGTCACGGAAGCGAATACCAGCGACTTCAGTCTCAAACTTGTAAGTTGGGCAGCCGCGGTAGTGGACATTATGGGGGCCGCCACAATTGCAGCAGCGGTGGGTAGTGTTGTGGCATTGATCACGGGTATGGGTAAGGCCACACAAAGGGCAGCGGAGAGCGGAGCGGCAGTGTTTTTCTGGATGACCAAAACGCCAACAGTTTCGGCACTGGCGAGGTGGAGGAACGTAAGGTCGGACTGGGAGCATGACGCCCCCAACGTAGACATGGGTAGGGAGATCGTGGCGTTTAAAGGATATCCGTGCAACATTGGTGGGGTTTCTCTGGCGACCTCGGGGGAACAAGGTGTAGCAGCGAACGGTTACAGCGTCGTACTCGCTGAGTAGATCTAATAGGTCAGTGTGACAGTCTGACCATTCCTTGTCGTCTATTGGGCAGTCTTGTGGTGAAATTACGACAGTGCCAGTGCATGTGTTTAGACGGTCGTCAGGGATTGCACGGATGCGGGTACCGGATGGAGCCAATAAGTTGGCCATGGCCTGGGACTGAGCCTCAGACTCCACGCGTACCAGGCGTGAACGGTCAGGTCGGGTTTTGGAAATGAACCTTGCCTACTTGTTCCTGTAGGCAACGTTGAAATAGGAGGGTATTCTCAGCAAAGGGAGCGGAGGGGGGGATAATGAAAAAACGATCCAGCGGGCAGGGGCGAAGAAGAGGTCATAGGCAGAAGGGTGAGACACGCCACGAGAGGAGCCAGTCCGGGGCTGTGCCGTAGCCTTCTTTGATGAAGAGGGAACATAAGGGGCTAAGGTAGTAATATAGGAAGATGTAGATGTGACGGGGAGGGAGGCTGAAGGGGTGGTAGGAGTGGAAGAGAGAGTCGGGAGAGCGGTAGACGTAGGGGAGGGAAGAGAGGTAGTAGAAGGGGTGCTGGAAATAGGGACGGTAGAAGGAGGAGCAGGGGGCAGATGAAGTGAGGACACTACAGGGGTGCGAATAGAGGCTGTGGTAGTGGTAGAGGAGGATGAGGAGTAATGAGGACCGAACCCTGTCGGGGGTGTGGTGGTGGTAGTAAGAGAGAGAGAAGATGTGGGAGGTGGGGCATAGGATGGAAAAGTTGTGGAGGGGGTAGGGGTACAAGGGAGAGTAGAAGGTGGAATGGTCTGAGGAACAGGTAGAGAGGTCGAGACAAGGTCCATTGGGCAAGCAGAGGTGTCAGGTAGGGGGCGACCAGCAGCAGAGGCCTCAAGGGACTGGGCAGATACCACTCGAGGGGGGACTTTTTAGGTTTGATTTATCCATATACTATTGTTTTAATGATCATGGCATCGGGGGTCACGGGTAAACCGCCTACCGGATTGGCAAAAGGGGCCGAGCGCTGCCGCCGGGGACGGGGTACCTCGTCCCCCACAGGGCTACCCGGTTTAAAAGGCAGCCCTTGTGGCACCGAAAGTTTGCCCCACAGCGGCGAGCAAAGTCCTCGGCCTCGATGTCTACCGGCCCAGGCACCCTCCAGCCAACACAGGACGGCCCACAACGGGCGATCCCCCTGGCGGGCGGCACCGGTGACCCACACCAGCCTACGGTCGGGATCATCTTGTTGGTCCTGACGGACACACAAGCCCCCCCACCACGACAAGGTAGATCCTATGGGGGGGATGTAATTCTGACAAGAACTTTGAACAGTGTTTACAAGGTCTTCATACAGCTCATCAATCTCACTCACATGTCTTGGATCTCGACAGCCTGTCCTATAACAATCATGTACAGACAAGGTAGAAAAATTGTGGAATTGTGCATCAACTGCATTATTAATGTCTAGTATTTCATCACTTTTCATATTATTCCACGTAACATAAAAACGGTCGCTGACAATGGGTGACGCCTGTGGAGGAAGAACATTCAAGCTTCCACTAAAACATAGGGTTGATTCAAGTGGTAAATGATCTGAACCATAGATATTCTGAAGAACATTAATATTATCAACCTTTATACCATCATGTACTGTACCGACAACATGATCAAGCCATTTAGCTACAGAGTTACCATATCCAACAAAAGTAAAGCAATTATCATCGAACTCATTAACATCAAAGCACTTAAGGTCATTTTTCCTCATAAATTCTGAAAGATATTGCCATGCTCTACCATAAAAAGGGTCTGCATTAAAATCCCCAATCAAATATACACAGTCATACTCCTGATTTTCAAAGAAATATTCAAAGTTTGACAAAGATTCCAAGTAATTGTTCAACGTAGTAGCCTCTCAATTAATGCTATTCAGATACACATTAATAAAAACAACATTATAACCAAAAACATTACAATTAAAAACTATAAAATTCTTTTCTAAAACTACTTTATTAATTTTCAGAGATAAACTTTTCCTCCATAGTACAGCCAAACCTCCTCCTGGTCTGCCTTC
>JAXIVD010000275.1:95575-115575 GCA_036785275.1 Cancer borealis | reverse complement strand
ATGCTTACATTGTAGTGAATAGAAACTTAGAAACAGTAAAAAGCGGGTCCTATTGTGGAAGAGATTGTGTGAATCATTTTATTCAAACAATGCAGTGTACTTGGAAAAAATTAAAGTTTTCCTCCGGGTATAATAAGATCCATATGACCGCTGAAGATGTGGCGCGTCACAATGAACAAACTCACTGTCTTCTTTGTAAACAGGAGTGTTTAAAAGGCAAATTAGTTAAACACCACGACCATGAAAAATCAGGAAACAATTACATTGGAGGTTATTGTATTAGATGCAACCTTCAAATGAAAAATCACAAAATGCAGCTCACTCTCATTGCACATAACTCTAATTAGGATTTAGCGCTAATCCTGCATGAATTAACTCTACCCGACTTGAAAATCAAACTAAGACCAAAGCAATCGGTTCAAAAATATCATGAGGTCGTTATAAATGACTTGAGATTTATTGACTCCCATGCATTTATGCCTGGTTCACTTGGGGATTTAGCGAACCAATTCATCGCCAATGGGAGTGAGCCCATTTACACACAGCAGATGTTGAAAGATGTGCCAGCGCCCGCTTTACCGTTACTGATCAAGGGAAAGCAGGTAATGTGCTACGACTATCTCAATTCGCTGGAACGACTTTCTGAAACACGTCTTCCGCCCCGCGAAGAATTTTTCAATTCGCTTCATGGAATAGAACTTTCCGAAAGCGAGTATCAACACGCGGAAAAGGTTTGGAAAGTAGCTGGGTGTCAGAACCTCAAGGACTATTTGTTACTATATGTTAAAGTAGATGTTGGTCTCCTGTGCGATGTGTTCCTAGAATGGCGGGGGGTCTTGAAAACTCAATGGGGACTGGATATTGCGAATTATGTTAGCCTGCCCGGATTTGCCTATGACTCTTTTCTGTTAAAAACACAAAAAGAATTGGAAGTACTTAGTAGCCCCGATATATATCACTGTATTCAAAATAACGTGAGAGGGGGATACACAAGCGTTGTGCGTCGTTTTGCACGTGGTAATAACATCTACACGAACCCCGAGTTTGATGCAAAACATGAAAGAAGCACATACCTTTCATATCTTGACTTCAACAGTCTTTATCCTACTGTAATGCAAGAAAAGCTGCCATGTGGGGATATGAGAAAATTAGATGATACTGAAATGCAATCATTTCTGCACAAGGGCCTGGTCAATCAATCAACCGAAGGTGATTTTGGATATCTAATTATGTGTGATACGGTGGCTGTCGCGCGTGAAGTCATTGAGAAAACAGATGACCTTCCACTGATCATCAGAAAGCATAACATCACCAAAAAAGTGATATCACCCCAAACACGTGCATGGTATGAAGAAGAAAACCGTCCTGTGCCGAGTAACAACTTTAAGCTCATAGGGACACATGCTGCTCAGGAAAAAATGCTTTTTGCTCTGCCTCTCCTGAAGCTACTTATTCAACTAGGTCTGGTTGTTAAAAAGGTGCATGCTGTATATACCTTTAAACAAGAACGCTTTCTTGCAGAATTCATTCAGAATAACATAGAAGCACGCAAAACAGCTACTTGCCCAATCAAGAAAAATGCAATCAAGTGCATTTCAAACAGTATTTTTGGTCGATTCCTGATGAACGCAGCCAAATATAACCAAGAAGTTGATATTGTCACCAATCACAACAAATGTTTGAAGCTGGCCCGCAGTCCATACTATAAACGTGCTGTGTCCCTCAATGACGACTATGTAGCCGTGGTTCGCCATAAGAAATATTCAAATGTGAATCACCCAAACTACATTGGCTACTATATCCTAGAGCTGTCCAAACTGCGACTGTATGATTTTTATTACAATGTCATGAAAGCACATTACGGGGATCGAGTAAAACTTGTATATTGTGACACCGACTCCCTTATCACAGAAATTGAAACTCCTGATCTATTAACAGAGTACTCACAGGAGCCCCTCAAAAACTATTTAGACACGAGTAACTTTAGCCCCTCGCATCCCTTGTACACCACAAAAAACAAGGGAAAACTCGGGCTATTAAAATCTGAAGTTGGGGAAAGAGTCATCGCTGAATTTGTAGGTGTAAGACCAAAGTGCTATTCCATTGTCCTGGCAGACAATGATCGGGTAAGTTCAGCTAAGGGTGTTCCAAAGTCCATAAAGAAGAAAATTACCCATCAGCAATACAAAGACGCCCTATTCCAGAAGGAAACATATGTCTTTGACTATCAGGGATTCACAGTGCGCAATAGTCGAATGAGTACAGTAAAATATCCGAAGAGAGGGATATCTATAGTTGAGGACAAAAGATACTACATTAGCGCCTTGGAGTCACGATCTTACGGTCATCCTGATAATTCTGTTGGGCTAGAGGAGGGGGAGGAAGCACAGATCATGACACTGTCCCCCCAAGAAAGCGATGGAGGGGATGTAACAGAAGTGAATCTGCCCAGTGCAATGGATGGACAACATGACAGTGCAATGGAAGAAGAAACATATGAGCTATGGGGAGAAAGGGATGTGTTGGCTGAGCGATATTTCCCATCGAAAACACGGGTGGGCGATGACATGTTCATGTCAGCCACAGAAGAGGAAGAAATAAATCAAATGCTTGCATCAATCCCTCTTGATTACACGTTAGAAGACGAGTCAATCTCGGAATAAATTGTTGTATATATGATGTGGACTGATGTGTGCATGGTGTTTAGTCTGTAAGCATTTGCCTGTTATTTTAAATATATGTAAATATATGTTGTATATAGGTCTACTGTTGGAGTTTGTGGTATTATAATATTTTTAAAATACACATGAAGAACATGTACTTCCAATAAAACACTGAGTTTGATTGTTTTTTTATGACCCATATAAAAAACAGATGAAAAAAACACAATATATGTCTTTAAATTTATTCGACTGGAATTTACATGTGGATGAAACGCTTTTGGCTCGCATATAAAATGCTGGCGGAGAATATAACCATGTGGTGACAGGATAGCACGCGAGCGGGCGGGCGGGCGGGCGGGCGGCGCTGCGTCGACAACATGCGAGGACATGATGCGCGGCGGGGCCGGCAGCATGCGAGGACACGACGCGACGAGATCATGCGCGGCGGTGGCTGGCAGCTCGGGGCAGCAGTGGTGAGGTCCTGTGTGGGGTCAGTTCCGATTTAAGCATGTTATACAAACTCTTTCCGATAAAGGAATTATTTATGCAGTGAATGTAATATACTTCAATACAAGACAAAGTAATATACTATACTTACTTTTTATGGACACGTGTTAAATGTTTGATGGCATACAGGCATTATAAACTTGCTGTAAGCAAATCTCATCACGTGTTCGTCGTTCTTCGAATATTCGGTCTTGGAAAACTCCATACATATTTTTTCAAGAGTTTCTCTTGCACCCAAGTGAGAAACATTGTATGCAAAGTACATGGCATAAGCCCCACACACATCGCTCCGCGTGCTTTGCAACCGAAATGCATTTTTATATATATTGAGCCCAGGGTAATAGTTATATTTAAAATAATCAGAGTATAATTTCGGATCAAAAGCATAGCTATCTAAGAACACTAGCATGCCCGGTTCATAGTAAAGGCAAATCCAGTGTCCCATTTCCCTTTTAGAATAACTTGGTAGCGTGTTGACAATGCAGACTACAGGTTTTCTATATCGAGGTATAGATTTGACCTCGTCTGCTAATAACACACCTAAAAACAAGGCCTGCTTTCCCATGCACCCCCTCAATCCTCTTTCAATCTCCATGTTGTTCATCGCACAACACCCGCTTCAAGCGCGTACATCACAATGCAGTCGTCTCTCAGAGTTAACTGTTATTATACCCACAGTTTCACCAAACAGTATCAACAGACGGTTCTCGTTTTCTCCCTTGCTTAGATTCAAGCTAAGTCTTAGCCCTCCATTCATTTCAACAGGCAAATTATCATTCAGGTTTTCAGCCCGCAAATCAAAAGTACAAATCATTGCCCCCTTGTCGAAAATTTCTTTTCCGATTAAGTGGTCGTAGTGAAAACCAAGTGCATCTAAAGTACGATGGTATAACTCGGCATAATCATGAGGGAATTTACTAGGAATATTATACATGGTTCGACCGTTAACACTCAGGTTTATCTGACTTATATCGCCATGGCTCAAAGACAATGGGTTTAGCGTGTAGTCACCGGAATGAGCTTCCATACTCGTTATTATAAGCGAGAGTTTTTCCGGAATAACATTACCCCAGGGTTGATCGTACGTTCCCATGGTTTGGTTTTTGGCTAACACATAGGTTTTCAGGAGGGTTTTGGTAAATGTCGATTTTAAAAGATTGCCGGCAGCGAGAGACGCGTTTAAAGCATGAAGTGCATTAGGGTAAGGAAACACTCGCGTATAAAGGAGCTTGGCTGAATCTATATGCAGACGAATTTTATCACCATTAGATGGAGAATTTAGCAGCCATGCGTTGATAGATAGTTCCATTCGGAGTCTAACCGAAATACCGTCGAGCAAGTAACTGTCTAAAGAACTTATGTCCAAAAGAATTGGGGAACAGAGTTGTATGCCATGTGTCTTAACCCGCTTCAGAATGGTCTTGTGTTGTGCACTGGCATTGTCAAAGTATTCTGTTGTTACTTTGGAAATAAACCCATTCTCAGGGATGTTAATATTAGCATTAGCTCCAATTGTATTCAGTTTGTTGGGCGGCAAAGTATTCAGCATTTTAACGTATGACGTGTACCCATAAAGTACATTATTTTCAACAGATACATCTCCCAAAAAACATTGCACAGATTTGAATAGACTGTGCGCTGTATTATTTGTAAATTCAACATGTTGATCATCTGTGAGAGGAGTAGTATTGTCTTCCATAGTTAAGCGTAATGAGGTGTGCAAAACCAATTTTCCCAAATCAATCAAGCTACCAAGAGTTCTAGGAATGAGAAAATCTATATATTTATCGGATAATTTCATATTGAATCCAAGGTTAGTAGGTAAAACATCAGCATCATAACGCGAGGCAATCGTTGTTTCCAATAATCTCATTTTGTTGGGGCGGGGAAACAATTCGCTGACACCAGCAGCATATTGACCCAGGGGAGAATGCTGGTTCCCAACACCAATCGCACTTGAGATGCTCGCCATACTGGTGATAGTACAACAATGATTACAACTCGGTAAAGATGTCCTTTTTATAGCACCTTTTCCTCCCGACTCGCTTGACTTTCTTTTTCCCGCTTCCTCTGGTCAGTTTTAGTGCGGCTTGCTTTAGGGAATTAATTCCATGTTTTTTTATGGAGCTTTTCAAGTTGCTTCCCTATGAAATATCGTCTAGAACATTGTTACCAAATGTTCGAGCGGAAGGCACAATGACATTTTTCACCAGGAAAGGGAAGGCTCTTTTAGCAAGTCCTGCTAAGACTGAGAATAAACCCCCGCCTCTGCGATAGCTTGGTTCGTAGGAAAGTGTGACTATATCATCAATACCACTCCCTCTTGAAGTTATTTGTTTGCCATTCGAAAACAAAGTATGATATTCTGCTACGGAAGGAGGAATGAATGTAACCCTCATGGTGGCTAGAAGGAGACTGCTTGGTCAAATGGACAACATTCCTATTAATACAGCAGTAGTCAAAGATTCAACGCGACCGAATATGAAGTAAACATATAACAGGGTATCCTTCTTCGAAATACATAGGACGACCTTTTTGATCTGTAAGTTTAATGGAAATAGAATCAATTACTTTGGATTTAAGGGGTTTATATATAGTTGGATGCACGCCTTTTGTTAGTCCTCCGGAGAGTGAAAAGACATCAAGAATATTTAAATTTTTTCCAGCGTACCTAGAGGCATTGACATGGTCGGTGTAAATGAGAACACACTGTACATCGCCATTTTTCATCAAGGGGGCATGACCCAATTGTGGAACAAGAGGAGGGGGTTCAGGTTCGTCATGTACAACCAAGGAAGAAAACAAATCATAACCTATATTAGGGACAAAACCAAGAACCTGGGCCAGCCGTGTGTCAAAGGAAACTTTAATAAATGCAACTCTTGGATGATAACCATTGTAGCAGAACAAACTTAAATGATCATTTGTTGGGGTGACTGCAAGAACTTCTTTAAAATACGACAGTAAATGGTGTTTGTCCCCATCGAACATCTCCTTTAACAATGTCGTTATCATATTGTTGACACATAACACCAAATACCCAGTATCATTACTTAAGATATTAACATCAATAGACCTCGACAGTGTATGCCTTTCAATAACCGTTGACTGTGGTGTTGGTTTTATACCATATTCCAGATGTACGCAGCACTCTCGTTCACCGGGTTTAACAATGTAATATTGACGTGGAAGCAACACGTTCAACAGACCGACTTCATATTCCAAGTCCTTGTCTAATGTTAGGGTTTGTATGTTATTAGTAAAGCTCGTGCTGGTGTTGGGGTATATTTCCCCATCCGCGGTGCTGGTAACGTATATATGATGTGACTCCATTAAGAGCAAGCAAAACACTAGCAAAAATATTAGAATTCTTTCATAATATAGAGGTGGACGGGGTGAGATGCCAATTATATGCTGAAGGTAAATCATACTACACATCCTTACATTGTTATTTATTAACATATTCTAACATACAGTAATATACAAAGTTATTGGAAAATTGTCTGAAACTAGAGCTATTTAGGGTCCACGTTGTCTACAGCATAGTTCCCAGCATCGTCCAGTTTCCTTTTCCAGTCGCCTGTCCCAGCATCGTCCTCTGTATCCGCCAGTTTTCTTTTCTTGGTTACCTCGGGAGATTGATTTACCTTTGTTTCTGGTTCATCGTGGGCCCACCATCTGTCCAGGATGATGCATGATATATTATACAGTTGGAGCTCAGCAATGGCTTCTTGAAGATGTGGTTGGTAGTCAGCTTTCCACAGCACGTAAGGAATTCCAGCACTTGCAATATTATAGGGGAAGACAACACGTGTAATGTTGCTTTTAATCAACCATTGTACCAGTTTTTTTATGGACTTTAAACCAACAGAGGCGGTTATCATAAGTGTCTTCCTTTAACCCTCGAACGAAATTCTGATCTCTTGATGATTGAAGATATCCCTGGTTTATAGGATTATTTACCAGTTCACGACCGGGGGCATATTGGGTTAGGATACACGCCACATAGGGAAGATTTTCACTCGGCGGATGGCGAATATGGAGACTACCAGGAACGCCGCGATCTTCCCAGCGACACCTGTTCATCTGATAGATCGGGCTTCTTTCGTGGTACAGATTACTGTGTGGATATAGCTCATGTAGGAGTCCATTAAATCTCCTCTTTTCGTGGCAGGAAGTGCAGTTGAGGGAAGAAACGATGACAGTCTTGTTGTTGTGGTAAACACCATCACCAGGAGAACCGTCTTTGTAGTTAAACACATAGGCGTCCGACATGATGTCCTCTGATATACAGCCGAGCGATGAGTAGTAGCGCTGCTTCTGGTAGCGAGGGGCGAGTAGTGTCCCTTCATCCAGCCTGCTGGTTCTTATAAGCCCACCCGAGAGCCCCCCATGTTCGAACGTGTTTATCGTCAACTCGGGTGTTTCTCCCTCCATGCCCATGGGGTTGCCACTTCCTCTGTATAAGCAACGCATCCAACGCGGTTCTGTATCCACCACGTCCATGGTTCTGTTTCTTTCTTGAATCACAATGTAGGACTGTCTTATCGCGCTGGGCAAGCTGGTTTAATATGGAACCCATCCGTAAGTTGCCAACGACGACTGTTTGGTGAAACCAGATCCCTGAATCTTCTGTCGCACGCGTGAATTTCTTATTTCGCTTGGTAATATACCAGTGGCATTCACAATGTGTTTTATAACGGCAATGTCGGCAATTGTTGGGTTTTGACTTGAATTAGAGAGTAAGTTCAACATGTTCAAGACATTGGAGGGTCGAACAGAAGACAGTAGATTACCTCTGCTATCCCATTTTACAGTGGGATTGTCTTTTATTCGTTCTAGCAGCATGTTGACATATGGCACATTGATACTTTTAACATACAGAGGTATTAAATTACTTATTTCAGGATTGGAGGAAATCTTCTTCTCCTTAATTCCTGTGACTCTAAGTTGCACGGGTGGTGGCTTTGTGGTCAAGTACACACCAGATCGCGATATTTTCTTTTTCATGGAGCGAGGTGGCAGGTTCATTCCCGTAAGGACACTCGATGTTGCACCATGGGGCGACGCCACGGGGGTGCTGCTGCTCGTTGGTACATGTTCACCGATCAGCGCGTGGAGCGGCTGCGGGTTGAAACATGATTGCCCACTGACTCCTGGGCTCGCGGGGTTCGCATATTTAGGCTTAATACCAGTTAAGACACGCTCAGCAGTAGACTCGGGGAGAAGGTAGTACGTGCGCATCATCCAAATATTTTTCCGATTAAGGAAGCGGCAATGGGTAATATAGCACCTAATATATTACCATCCCGTCTCGATGTCAATATAAGTCTTTTCTTATGGAGAGGAGTTTTCTTTCGAGCTATGGCACGTATGTCTTCCCGATAGTCGCGTAATTTCTTGATAACTTTATTACTGAGAGTAAGACGCTTCTTTAAAAAATTTGAAAATATTTCTGATATGCAGTTAAGTTGTTCTCGAGCTGCTTGCTTAATAACTCGATTTCTACCTTTTAGTTTTAATTTCTTCAAAAGCAAAACAAAGTTTTTGTGTGCACTGAGGAGCGCTGTCTTTTTACGCATTTTCTACAATGTCATTAGCGTCAATCCAGTTGTTGAATGAAGTGGGATATCCCAGCCACGATACAAAATACTGTTTTTTTCCTTTGATTTTTCGTGAACGCAGTATTTTAATATCATATGATTCGGGTAGGGCACTTAAGACGAGCTCTGGTGCATAGAATATCCCTTGTATAGGTTCTCCAGCCAAATCTTCTAAGAGGTAAGTTCTTGGATGGTTCTTGTGTTTAACTGATTTTATGCGAAAAAGCTCGTGAGTATTTTGTTGTGTGTATCCTTTATGGAATGCAGAGGAACGAGCACTACCAATAAGACGAACTATTTCTCCGACAGCCAGTGGAGGACTGATGGATGAAGCTGGTTGCTTCGGGTTTTTATACATTGCGTGGAATTGGCGTTTGATTGTTGACGTGTCTTTTAAGTTATGAATAGCAAAGGGAGTTTGTTTGTTCTTCAGCTGACCATGTTTTGCAGCTCATCAATATATCTAGAAGAATTTTGAGATGTGATGAACCTGTAGATACGTTCTTTCAGAGTACGAATTGCTCTTTCTGCCAAAGAACTTTTTATCTCATTGGAGTACACAGTGTACAACTTAACGCCCCGGGAACATAAATAGTTTTTTACTTTTCGGTTCCAGAACTCCGCGCCAAGGTCTGTGTTTAATCTTCGTAAGCCTTCAGAATCTTTATTTTCCACCACTTTTTTAATGGCCCCGAGCATCGTATTTGCGTCTTTATTCCGACATGGGACAACTTGCATATATCTAGAAAACACGTCTATGCATACCAACAAGTAGCCAATGCTATTATTTTCCTTTTTTATATGTCTTACGTCTGCTAAATCTGCGGCCATGATTACTTTTGGTTTTGAGGCTATTATATTTTGCCGGGGAAATTTTTTATTCTGTAGCTTATGCAGAGTATATGTTTTATTGGTTCTCAGAAAGTTGAATACATCATCCTGTGTTATTGTTGGGTTTATACTTTTTGCTTTCTCCCATAATTTCTCCCGAGAGCTTAAACCATAGGGTTCGTCATGTTGGGAGTAGAGCACATGTAAGAGATCCTTCTTCTCTGAGTTCACCATTGGAATACACGTTCACCGGGGGGTTCTCCGACAATGTTTGAGCGAAATTGCAGGGATTCGGGGGTATTTATACCCAAATCAACAAGAAGATATTCATAAGACCGAGAATATACAGCATATTTATATATATCTACAAATTGGTTTGCCTTCTCTTTTCCAAATATTTGTCTACCCAGACAGTGAATTTGAGATAAATCGCGTTGTCTTAACAAGAGAAAATGAGAACAGTTCAGGCTAATATTCCTTGCATGCTTTCCCCCCATATATAAATTTTGAGTGACAAACACACACGAAATTTTGTTGTGCCGTCCACGGGTAAATGCATCAACCACAGTTTTGTTCTTTACAGCATCAATGAAAATATCATCAAGCACATACAATGTTCCTCTCTCATCAAAAGTATCCTCGTTAGCAATTGGATCAATTATTTCAGATGACACCATAACTTTAGACCCTATTTCTTTGTTTCTTTGAAGTGGATGAGACGTTAAACCACATATAACAATCTTTTTGAACTTCTCATGGTACTTCACTATAAGCCTCCGCACAAGTTCCGATTTTCCAGAGTTGCTATATCCTGCAACTATTATACGTGCCGGGTGTTGGAAAATATCAAGAAGATTCTCTGAATAAGTCTCTGCCATAGCGGACATTCTATGAATGATGGTAATTGTTAAAGCACGATGCTTATATATCACAATGTGTGCGTGCACAGGACACACACACACACACACATACACACACACACACACCATAAGAACGGTAATGAAAAACAGGAAGGAAGAGATGAAATAATGAGCTGTGGCTTGTCATTGGTTTTACCTCTCTTCATCATTGAGACGTGTCCGTGGTTCTGCGCTGCAACCCGGTTGAGAAAACTCAACATCAGATCTCTCGAGGCTAGACAGGAATTCCTCTTCTGCAAAGGAAAAAGTTGATAATGAATAAGTTGCACTCTCCCCCCCACCCCCCACCCCCCACCATCAGCCTAATACGATGCTACTGTTTTTTAGAGCAAACATATAAAACAACATGTCCAATAATATATGTTATTATGTACTCACCATTAATTCTGGTAATATCTTTGGATCCAATTCCGAGACCCCTGGGAATGCAGTTCGCTCTATGTTGTTGTATCGATGACAGGGTGAAGTATTTTTGGCACATGCAACGCACACATGTATGACCCGGCGCAGATGCTTCTGCATATGATACACATGGAACTGGTACTTCAAAACGCTTAACGGGTTTCTTCATGTTTATGAAAACGAGAGCGTTCTGTGACCCCTGGCGTCAAAGCGGTTCTGCTGACCCCCACCCTGGATTGATTGGTTCCTTATATATAGGTTTTCTCTCTCTCTCTCTCTCTCGCACACACACACACACACACACACACACACACACACACACACACACACACACACACACACACACACACACACACACACGCCTTGAAAACAAGTGGAATCCCCCAAAGGTTATTAGCGATACCGGATCACTGCGGGGGACCCCCAAGTCTCGTTAAAGATGACTATGTCAGTGCGTTCGTCTTTATATCTCCCAATTCCGCTCACCACACACACACACACACACACACACACACACACACACACACACACACTCCTTGAAAACAAGCGGAATCCCCCAAAGGCCATTAGCGATACCGGATCACCGCGGGGACCCCCAAGGTCCATTAATCAAACTTCAAGATCAGATGGGAGGGAGGAAGAGGAAGAGGAGGAAACAGGATATATATATATATATATATATATATATATATATATATATATATATATATATATATATATATATATATATATATATATATATATATATTACACCCCCACTTTGGTTACCCCCATTTTACCCCCCCCCCCCTTTGGTGACCCCCATTTTACCACCCGACTTTGGTTACCCCCATTTTACCCCCCCCCTCACTTTGGTGACCCCCATTTTACCCCCCCACTTTGGTTACCCCCATTTTACCCCCCCACCCCCATTACCCCCACTTTGGCACTTTGACTACTACTACTATTGTTAACAGTTTACGTCAAATTCAGATTACAGAACCACACCAAGAACCACGAACTTACCACCGAAGGCAATGTCAGTCTAATGTTTCTCTTTGATAAATGAAAGCTAATGTTTGGACTTTCAACACCTACAAGTCTGCCTGAGTTTCCCCGCAGTCGTAATCATAATGTTTTTTTCCTAAATAATATCGAAAGGTTAGGAATTTTATGATATATCGTTAGCTATGCCTTCATTCCGTTAGTGGTTTTTGTACTTGTGTTGCTCGATGTGGCTGATGCAGAAAAGAGAGAGAGAGAGAGAGAGAGAGAGAGAGAGAGAGAGAGAGAGAGAGAGAGAGAGAGAGAGAGAGAGAGAGAGAGAGAGAGAGAGAGAGAGAGAGAGATGAGAGAGAGAGATGAGAGACAGAGAGAGAGAGAGAGAGGAGAGAGTAGAGAGAGGAGAGAGAGAGAGAGAGAAGAGAGAGAGAGAGAGATGTAGTTGGGTGAAGCTATTTGAAAAGAAAAAGAAGGGAATAAAAGAGAAGGAAGAAAGGGAGGGAAGGTTAAGTGGATATAAAGCGACCTCTATTAAGGGTGAGGGCTGTTTGGTGAAAAGGGCGTGTTTTGTGGTAAAGATGAACACACACACACACACGCACACACGCACACACACACACACACACACACACACACACACATACACACACGCACACGCACACACACACACACACACACACACACACACACACACACACACACACATACACACACGCACACGCACACACACACACACACACACACACACACACACACACACACACACATACACACACACATACACACACATACACATACGCACACGCACACGCACACACACACACACACACACACACACACACACACACACACACACACACACACACACACACACACACTTCGACCTAGATCTTCCCCTCACACAGCGGACCCTGGACGAGGAAGCCTCGAAACACCGCCTCAATACCTTGCTGACACAAGCCAACCAGGTGAACCGGGCGCGTCTCCTCGCCGCTGTTGCACCTCACAGCGGGGCTTGGCTCTCAGCCGTCCCTGTGGAATGCTTCGGACTCCTCCTCCCCGATGACGCAGTCCGCATTGGAGTCGCGTTACGGCTGGGCACCAGCATCCAGCAACCCCATCGCTGTCGCTGCGGGACAACTACAGACGCATACGGTTACCACAGCCTCTCCTATCTCCGCAACCCCGGCCGCCAGCCCCGCCACACGGCCCTTAACGACCTGATCTACAGGGCTCTAGCAGCGGCCGGCTTGTCAGCCATTTTAGAGCCACGTGGCCTGGACCGAGGTGACGGACGTCGACCTGATGGAGTCACAGTCTTCCCCTTCAGGCGAGGTAGGATGCTGATGTGGGACGCTACATGCGTCAACACATACGCCAGCACCCACCTTCTGGACTGTGCTTCCACCGCAGGCGCAGCCACCCGAGCCACTGATGACCGCAAACGCCAACGCTACGCGGCCCTCGCACTGCGCTACGACTTCACGCCCCTCGCCGTGGAAACAAGCGGGGTGATGGGACCGGCCTTCAACGACCTTCTTCAGGACATCAGAAGGCGGGTCAGCCGGCGTAGTGGAGAGCCTCGCGAGACAGCCTGGCTGAGGCAACGTGTCAGCCTCGCCGTGGTGCGTGGCAATGTAGCGGTCTCCCCTTAAAAGACGTGTGGTACGTGTGGTACCCGTTCTCTAAGGTCGAGTAGCTACAACTATTATAAACTTTGTATTTTTATATTTTTCATTATTTTCATTATTTCAATGCACTCGTTATGTATCTTTATTTATGTTTTTCTTTTGTTTTTATGTTTATGTATTCTATTGCGTTATACACAATCCCTTCTACTTCAACTTGTCACGCTCTGTCCTCGGACAGCGCTCATACTCTTGTTAAAATTTATATTGTATTTATATATACTATATTTTTGATAATAAATAACTTCAACTGGAGGTCGAGTTTTCTCTCTCCAGTCAACCAACTAGCTACCCAGCACTCCCGAGCACCAGCTCTTACAATTGGTGACCCGGAGTGACTAGCTATGGTTATAAGTGGCATATAGCCTGTGCTATAAAAGAGCACATTTCTCCCAGTGTGATGGCCTGAGTCATTAGACTTATTCGCTAGATCACTCCTTTTGGCAAAAAGCCCTGCCTCCTCTATGGTGTTCGCAGGGTTGAGCCTAAGGTCAGGAGAAAATTACACTTCTGTGTAAATTGCCACTTATGAGGTTATCCCCTCCCACCCACCCTGGTACCTTCTGTGCCATTTAAGACGCCGTCACTGCGTCTACGGCACGGCCTATGCGCGTTTAGCGCGGCCTATGCCTCTTCAGACGCCTTACTGCGTCTTCAGCCGCCTCATGCGCACCTCTGACGCCTTCATGCGTCATCACCAACCCCAGCGCCTACAATGCGCCTCTGTGTCTTCAACACCCCTTTGCACCCTCAGTGCAAATTAATGTTCAATCCCTGCCCCCCGCCTCGCGGCGTTAAAGTGACCAACTTCATCACCACTCACCGCCCTGCGGACTATTCAACGCCCTGTGGATTATTATACATCGCCCTGTGGATTACTCTACTCTCCACCACGACTACATAGTCTTCAGGCAGTTCTGTGCAGACAACACTCCAGCAGACGCCCTCTCCCACTGCCGTGTCGTCTTCTTACACTCCCAGGCGTCAAGGTCGCTCTCACAGCTGACACGGACTACAGATGCAAATCGTCTCTTTCCGTCAGCTTCACGACCTCTCTCACCCTGGCAGCGACTTCACGGTACAACTGGGGAGGACGTTAGAATGGACCCAACACCTGCACCTGCCCTGCCAAGCCTCAATGGTGGCTTGGCACTTGACCTCTTGGGCTCCCTGCCACCCTCTGCCGGACTCCACCCGCAGTCGTACGGTCATCGCCAGCCTCATGGACTCCACTCAACACATTCAACACTGGTCCCAGGCAACCACAGGACATCTTTCCTCCTTCCTCGTTACTAGGGGGGGAGTATTGTAGCGGTCTCCCCTTAAAAGACGTGTGGTACGTGTGGTACCCGTTCTCTAAGGTCGAGTACCTACAACTATTATAATCTTTGTATTTTTATATTTTTCATTATTTTCATTATTTCAATGCACTCGTTATGTATCTTTATTTATGTTTTTCTTTTGTTTTTATGTTTATGTATTCTATTGCGTTATACACAATCCCTTCTACTTCAACTTGTCACGCTCTGTCCTCGGACAGCGCGCATACACCATTTATTATATTTCTTGTTAAAATTTATATTGTATTTATATATACTATATTTTTGATAATAAATAACTTCAACTGGAGGTCGAGTTTTCTCTCTCCAGTCAACCAACTAGCTACACAGCACTCCTGAGCATTAGCTCTTACAGCAACGCCGCGGCAATCTGCGGCGTGTAGGGCGGGAACGTGCTCCCCGAGGAGCACATGATCACGTGCACGCGCACCTTTGTGTGTGTGTGTGTGTGTGTGTGTGTGTGTGTGTGTGTGTGTGTGTGTGTGTGTGTAGTACGTCCCAACAGTTTGCGGAAAGGCGGGGGCGGCTGCCATCACACCATGTGATGCCAAAAAAGTAAGCATTGGTGGAGACGTATATAATATTAAAACACACACACACACACACACACACACACACACACACACACACACACACACACACACACACACACACTCGCCATGCAAAGTTATGAGACCGTTGTGTGAAGATTAGGGAAGTGTACATGTGTGTGTAGGTGTGTGTGTGTGTGTGTGTGTGTGTGTGTGTGTGTTAGGGTGCTTGTGGGAAGTTCTGAGGAGGCTATGTGTGTCCCCGCCTGGACGGGCTCGTTGGCTTGGGTGTGCTCGTTACCAAGAGAGAGAGGAGGAGGGAGGAAGAGGGAGAGGAAGAAGGGCTTAGCGGTGGCCAGGATGTGGGGAATGGTTTGCCACACCGTTTGGGCAGTAGTATGTGTGTGTGTGTGTGTGGGTGGGTGGGTGTGGGCGCGCGCGCGCGCGCAGAGATGAGGGTGATGGTCGGAAGCTTCTCTGATTCAAAGGGTGAGTAGCAGGCTGTCTCTGTGTTGGGTGTGTGGTGGGGTGATGAGTAAGGGTGAGGGATGAGTCCTTCCATTAAGTGCATTACTAATAAGGCAGAAGGGGAACAAAACACACAAGGTCATCTACATAATTTAACCAGACAATAATTACGTGATTCTAGAGTCTAGAATCACGTAATTATTGTCTGGTTAAATTATGTAGATGATTACTTTGTTAGTCTAGAATCTAGACTAACAAAGTATCCATTTAAAACAGTGACACAACCCAAAGTACATACACAGCTTCCTCCCGTGTACGTCCCTGCCTTCCAGTGTGATAAGTGTGAGGCTGAAGGAAATGTATATCAGCGGCACAGAATGAAGAGAATTGTAATAGTAACCTTGTGTGTGATTAAATACCTACCAGCCTTCTTAATGGTAGTTGTATTAGCGTAGCATGACGAGCCTGCTCCTCATCATCATTACTGGGCATTACCTTGGGGCGTTTAATTAATTCAAGGCGCATTTGAACTTGTCCATAATCGTGCATCAAGTTTATAATTAATAAGTAACAACAGGTGGTGGTTGTGGAGCAATAACTCTTACCGGGCTTGCACTAAGTATAAATTTTAAACTTTTACTCCATTAAACATTGTGTGAATATATGTGTTTATGTAAAAAGAGAGGAAAAAATGAGAAGATTTTCTTTAACATTACGATACATATGCTCCTGTAAGTTTGTGTTCTATGTGGTATTACTGGCATACTACAACGTGATAACATGTGTTTTGAAGCCTTTTACCACAGTGCTTTTCTAGATCAAAGTGACATGCGAAGGAAATATACGTAGACGATAAGTAGGTAATTCTAAAAAAAACTTCAAGACACCAAAAATCAACTCAATTGTACCTTTATACATTTTTTTTACCAGACTCACCTTCTTCTACAGTGAAAAATTCTACTCCCTATACAATCAGCTCCGTTATTCTTTTTTTTTTGTCACAGCGTCCAATTTTTCTTTTTCTTTCTTTTCTAGTTTCGTTTCTAAGATTGAGGTTGGCGATATGGCCGCAGCTGTCCACACGCCCACACGCCGTCCTTCCACCACAATTCTTCTTCAGTATGTGGTGTTTGTTGGTCTTTCTTCTACTGTACGTCACCTCAAACTGTTAGCCCTAAGTTACGACCCTTTTTTTTACTTCTTCTTTCCTGATGGCCGGCGTTGGATCTCCTCTGGGACCCTTGTGTGGGATTGTTAGTTTCATGTAATAATAACACAGCAGTTTTTCCTTCCAATATTTTACGTAGTAGTAGTAGGAGTAGTAGTAGTGGTAGTAGTAGTAGTAGTAGTAGTAGTAGTAGTAGTAGTAGTAATAGTAGTAGTAGTAGTAGTAGTAGTAGTAGTAGTAGTAGTAATAGTAGTAGTAGTAGTAGTAGTAGTAGTAGTACTAGCAGTACCACGGAATCGCTTTGCAAATATCCCCGACAAATGCTCGTTCACGTAGTACAAAAATAATCATCATTAACACATTAATCTGAACACAAAAAAAACAGAACATCAATAAATCCAACCACATCATCCATCTCTATATACTCTTAGCAGACACTATCACGAGTAGATAAAAAGAGAAACACTTATGGGCAGTAAAAATAAATCATGACTAGCATTGCGTTTGCGTGAGTGTAAATCATCTGAGGTGTGAGATTGGAGTGAAGATTTATAGGCTCGAAGCGATGTGTTTTGGGGTGGAGGGGGAGGCAAGGCGTGGAGGCAATCGTGGGTAACTTTACTAGTGGTTCCCCTGAGGCCTTTGTTTTGGAGGGGAAGGGAACATGTGGCTGTGGAAAGGGTGGAAAGGGAAGGGGACATGTCTCTGGATGGTCCAGGATGTGGGAGGAAGGGGGAAAGGGTGGGAAAGAGGGAGGAAAGAGGCATGGAAATAGTGTATGATTTGGTACCATTCTAGAAGGGGGGAAGAGGTATGAATGCGTGGTATGTGTGATGAAGGAAGGGAAATGTGCAGGGAAGTGAGATGCTAAAGAAGTGAGTGAGGGAGGAAGAGACTAAGTGAATTAGTGAGTGAGTGAGGGAACAATGAAGTATTTACTCTTGGTATAACTGTTGAAGATGTCAGTGGAAGGCAGGATAAAGTGATGTGGATAGAGGGAGGAAAACAGGCAGACAGGAATAGGAAGGAGAGATTGAAGGATAAGAATGGAAGGAGAAAGGCAGAGAAAAAAGAAGTAGAGATGGAAGGATGAGGAAGGAAGGAGAAAGGCAGGAGAAAGGAAGACGAGATGCAAGAATAATGAGAGTCAGAGGTGAACGTAACCTGATAGAGAAATGGAGGAACCTGGACTCTTAGAAAGGATGCCAGAGATGCCGTAGGATTGTTGTGTTGCGTTGAAATCCCCAGTGAGGAAGAGGCATTGCGGTGGGGAGGAAGGAACGAGGAGTCAGGAGAAGGAAGCGTATGTATATGTGCGGCTGTGGCTGCAACTTGAACGGCGAAGAAAATGACAACAAAATTTAATTAAAGGGAAAACCCAATAAGCCATGTTGTCCTTTCTTCCTGAATTCATACATATAGACAAGCTGTACTCGTATAAATAAAAGAAATATATACGAAGTTCAGTAGTTAGGGTATTTTCATGATCTATTGGAGGATGATTATTTATATTGATGTATCAAGAAATTTGCTGAATATTGCAAGCGAGAACCACTGACAATCCTTCCTCTCCCCTTTGTGTTGACGGGTTCAAGGTCACGGCCTCAGTCAAGCCTCCACGTGTCCTGTGTGTTAACTTGCTCCCCCAGTGAAGTACTTATGTCATGTCATGCAGATAGTTTGAGGCTCCTCCAGCGTTGTGTTCCCTTCAAACTTTGTAATGAATGCAACAGGTGTTAGGAAATGTTAATAGGAAGCAAGTTAATTTTTTTGTTCATATAAAGTTGTATGTTCATATCACTGACTTTTATCACAATCATCTAAATGTAAAAAAAAATAGATTATCTGGGATTTTCTGTATTATATTGTTAGCCAGAGAAAGTATGTTAGTATTTTTTATTT
This sequence comes from Cancer borealis, assembly GCA_036785275.1. NCBI lineage: Eukaryota > Metazoa > Arthropoda > Malacostraca > Decapoda > Cancridae > Cancer > Cancer borealis. Next base: position 96,572 of record JAXIVD010000275.1, on the reverse strand, counting down.
TTTACAAGCTTGAACGTCTTTTAAATTCACTGATAAAGAGTCTGTCACAGCTTAACATTTACTATACACATAACAGTTTAGCGAATCACATATAACTAAAACTAAAAGAGTAAACCATAAACGGCCAAGTGCGAGGAGCTGGGCCTCAAAATCTCATCTGATAAGTCTCGAGCCATGGCCATCAGAGCAGCCACTCCGGCCGACCGGCTGAGCGTCCAGGGCATCGGACTGGCCTGGACTGGCTGCTACCAGTACCTCGGGGTGTGGCTGGACTCACGACTGTCCTTCGCGGCGCAGCTCACATACCTGAGGGAAAGGACGCAGGCCAGGCTGAATGTCATGAGGGCCATGACGCGGCCTGGCGCGGGGGCCACCTACGACGTCCTGCGCTTGTACTACGTGCAGGCGGTGCGCTCCTTGGTAGACTACAGCGCACCCGTCCTCACCTCGCTCTCCCCCAGCCAGCAGGCGCGGCTGGAGGTAGTGCAGAACAGCGCGATGAGAACCATGCTGGGGGCGCCAAGGTGGTGCAGCGTCTGCGTGATGCAGAGTGAGGCCAAACTGGTGCCCCTCGCCACCAGGGTGGACTACATCGCGACCTGCCATGTGGCCCGGATCCTTCACCGCGACGCGGAGGGCCTCGTGCAGCGGAGGCTCCGGATGGCCGTGGCACAGGACAACGAGTGCCTCCGTGGTAATCCATGGCTCGCCAACACCTCACGGGCCGCTAGCGTCCTCGGCTGCGTGGAAAGTTGGCCCTGGCAGTGGCAGGAGGCCGATGTCCCCGCCCCCACCTTCCGCGCCCCGCCCCCGTGGGAGCCACCCGTCGCGGAATTCACCGCTACACCCCTTCCAGCCAGCAAGGCCCTCTGCATCCCCCAGGAGATGCAGCAGTGCGCTCTCATGGCCATGGAGGAGATCACGGAGCCGGGCGGTGCTGTTTACTTCACCGACGGCTCTGTGGATCCTGAGCACGGTACATTCGGGCGCCGCGGCC
>JAXIVD010000275.1:80575-90575 GCA_036785275.1 Cancer borealis | reverse complement strand
GAAAGACAAACAAAAAAAAGTACATGCAAACACACGCAGTAAACACAAATACATGCTCGAATATAATACCTTTTCATTACGTAATTATTAGCCTCTCCTGTCATTTTCCGCTTTACAAGTCGAAACTGCTTGTGTGTAACATCTCATTTATGCTATTCACAATAACATTAAACATACTGAAATGCAGATAGTAGAAAGAGAAGACAAAAAAAAGTAACCACACTAGCCCGACAATGACATTCTAACATCGGTGATAGACTACGCGGGATGGCGCACTTTGCCAACAATGATGTTTGTGGCTGGTGTTTCGCGCTACCCAGGCTATCACTCATTTGTTGAGACTAGGCATGTTTATCTTTAACCATTTAGCAGTCATGCATTGTAACAATGTATTAATTGACAAACAATGTTAGATTTGTATCAAAATAGGTGGCAATGACTAAAAGCGTTTACATGTGTCGCATAACTTCGTAACGTCTTGCCTTGTTTTCACGAACACGATTTTAAGGAGAAATGTCTTGGTTGGTGTTGCCACAATTTTCCTAATATATTTCAATCTTAATGCTTGTTTTTAGTTTTCTTTTATATTAAAAGCGACATATATTATATACATATTTTAAATTATAATTACTGAAATTATCTCAAACATCTTAATTTCTTCAGATTTATTCGAAATAGATATCATGGTTTCTCCGTATAATTTCGCACCGCTTCCATTCTTGACTCCACCTACGGTAGAAGCCAACATCTCGCTATGTGATACAAATTCCCTTATATATTACAATCATTATGCTTGTTTGTGGATTTTTGTTATATTAAAAACAACATTAATAATGTAAATGTTATGTATTTCAACAACTGCCATGATCTCAAACATCTTACTTTCATCTTATTTATTTGAAATGTATATCCTGCTGATTCTGTCTTGAAAGTACAGCACTGCAGCCGCCACATTCTTGACTGGCCAGGGGCCACAACGTCTTCTCCGCACGGCGCATTCAGACTACCGCATCAGTGGCAGCAAGATGGAACAGCTCAACAATTTATTTTTGGAGGACGATTCTAATGAGTGATAATCTTTTAAATGTGTCTCATCCTTTGCACAATCTGCTGGAGCCGATGGATGAAATGCTGGATACATCGATGCATGTTATAGCAACTCTAGAAGTCGCTGCATTAGCCTCCATGGACATCAGGTAATAATAAGGGGGATGTAGGATAATATCATACGATCAGTACAAGTAATAAAGTATTTATATGTATGTAAATATATAATTATATATATATATATATATATATATATATATATATATATATATATATATATATATATATATATATATATATATATATCTGTGTGATTATGCACAAACTTAACAAAATTGCTATAAAACTTTTCCTTTGATGCACTAGTTATTATTTGCATTGTTTTTTTGTTTTTTTTTCAGAGAACACCATCCGAAGCAGGAAGGACTAGCTTGATGTAATAGAGGCAATGAGTGACCTTGACTTTTTCAAGCATCTTCGTCTAACAAGAAAATCCTTTCTCATGGCTTTGGACTTCATCCACGATGCTTATACAGAAACACCTTCTGGTACCATCCTTTTCCTGGGTCCAAGGAAAGCACTTTACCTCACCTTGTGGTATCTAGGAACACAGTCAACATACCGTGAGATTTCAGAGTTATTTGGAGTTTCTATGACAACAGTCCATGAATGTGTGCAAAGATTAATAGATGTTTTGTGTAGAGCTGGACAGGAAGTAATTGTGTGGCCAGCACCTTAGAAAATACCACAAATTAGCCATGAATTTAAATCTTTGGGAGGAATTCCTGGAGTGATAGGAGCTGTGGATGGATGCCACATCCATATTGAGGCTCCTAGTGAAACACAGGCAGATTATATTGACAGAAACCAGAGACACAGTATTAATCTAATGGCTGTCTGTACCGCTGATAAAAAAATTTCTTTCATTCAGAGTGGTTTCCCAGGGTCTGCGCATGATAGCAGAGTTTTTAAGTCATGTTCATTATACACCAAAATGCAAAACAGTGACATCAGGTACTTTCCTTCACCAAATTACCATATTGTTGGAGATTCTGCTTTTTCTCTAAGCAAGCATTTGATGGTTCCTTTTAAGAATAATGGAAATTTGTCTGATGGTCAGTTGAAATTTAATAAAAAACTGTCTAAAGCCAGGGTTATCATAGAAAATGCTTTTGGGTTTTTGAAGGGAAGATTCAGGCGATTGAAATATATTGATGCAGATATAGAAAGGATTTCCAAAATTGTAAAAGCTTGTTGTGTTCTTCATAATATAGCATTGCATGACTCTGAAGATACATTGTGTTTGGAAAGGGAAGGGGTAACTAACACGACTGTGCAAGTTAGTGATGCAACAACTGAGTCATCCCAGACGCAGCAAAGAGAGGGAGTTCAAAAACGGTTAGCTATTGTAAGGATGCTCGAATAGAGCTGTGGCTAGTAAAATATTCGTTGTGTGAATAAAAATATTTCATTTATGCCAATATAAGTATTATGTGTGTTCCTATTGTACATTAAAACAATAAATTTGGACTATAAATGGTACAGTTTTTATTCTTACACGTTTTTCGTGTCCATGAAAAAACAAATAATAAGTTTGGAAAACGGAAGTAGCAGAAGCAACACCAACCTGGATGGTTGTTATTTTCAGTGTATAAATATGTTTGTTTGTTATGTCTTGCTTTTTATTTCTGTTTTTGGTAGAAAACCGGGTTGTCCCGGCGAAAAAACCACCTAATGGTATTCTGATTTTCAGCAATGACAATTACAATGACAACAATAAAATTCCCTCATCGTGTATTTTGTACATAGTGGAGTGTTTATTGTGATGTGTTTGTATTTTGTTATGGTCCAGAATCTTGCTGGTGCAGTAGTGAAGTGTCTTATTGCAATAATAACAATATAATTTCCTAATCGTGTATTTGTTACATAGTGGAGTTAGTGTAGTGTGTTTGTTTGTGTTTTCTATTGGTCAAGAATCGTGCTGGTGCCGTTGTGGAGTATCTTGAAGTAGAGTTCTGTCGGAAAATGGGCCACAGTCCATTTTGGTATGTGTTGCAGTTCTGAAATAAATTAAGAAAAACAGCAGAATACTTGCAAGACAAAGAATGTTGAATGATATTAATGTCCCTTGGTTTGTTTTGGTTAGTTGTTTAGTGAGGGTTGTTGGGTATTAGTATTTATTTACGGTTATGAGAACATATTTACAAGTAAAGTTTAGTGTTCTGAATTACATTACCTGTGTCGAGGCTCGGGATTGGGGTTCCTTTAAAGTGAACGGAGGGTCCTTGGGAACCAAGAATGGACCCTGTCTGGGGCTCCATCACTTTAATTCTTGGAGAACCAGAAACTCTTCCCATCCTTAGACTTCTATTCAGGTTCTTGCTCTGGTGCCGTTGTAGAATATCTTGAAGTAAAATTCGGTCGAAAAATGTTGGGCCACAGTCCATTCTGGTATGTGTTGCAGTTCTGAAAATTTTCGAGAAAAACAGCAGAATACTTGCAAGACAAAGACTGTTGAATGATATTAATGTCCCTTGGGTTTTTTTGGTTAGTTGCTAAGTGGGTGTTGTTGGGTATTAGTATTTACTTATGGTTATGAAAACATTTACAAGTCAAGTTTGGTGTTATGTATTACATTACCTGTGTGTGTGTGTGTGTGTGTGTGTGTGTGTGTGTGTGTGTGTGTGTGTGTGTGGGGGTGTCTCTGTGTGAGTGTGTGTCTGTGTGTATGTTGGTCTATATGAATGTGTCTATGTGTGTGTGTCTGTGTATGAGTATCCGTGAGTTTATAAATAAGTATTAACATTTTAATTATGCTCCTATTTCTCTCTCAGTCACTTTGTCTCTCTCTCTCTCTCTCTCTCTCTCTCTCTCTCTCTCTCTCTCTCTCTCTCTCTCTCTCTCTCTCTCTCTCTCTCTCTCTCTCTCTCTCTCTCCAATGGGTAAGAGAAACGCTGCATAGACTTCACACCCAGGCGATAATCCCTTTACCTCTCGGCAGTTGGAACTTGACACACTCCACTCCTTATAAATATACACTTTTGAAATGTGTCATACTTCATGTATGTATGTATTTGTGTGTGTGTGTGTGTGTGTGTGTGTGTGTGTGTGTGTGTGTGTGTGTGTGTGTGTGTGTGTGTGTGTGTGTGTGGGTGTGGGTGTGTGTTTGTGTGTGTGTATGAGTGTGTGTCCCTGTGTGTATGTGTGTGTATATGAATGTGTTTTTCCCGAACAGTAACAAACAATACATCAGAAGTAATTTTGATACTATATAAATTTAGCTTTAGTTAGGCCCCATTTACATTATGCGTTTCAGTTTTGGTCTCCTTACTACAGGATGGATATGAATAGGTTAGGAACCATACAGAGAAGAATGACGAAGATGATACATGGGATCAGGAACTTAGATTATAAAGATAGATTAAAGTGTCCAGGTAAAATCACTAGAAAGAAACAGGTTGAGAGGAGACCTAATTGAGGTGTATAAATGGGTCATGGGATTCAATAAGACATAATTGAGGTGTATAAATGAGTCATGGGATTCAATAAGACTTAATTGAGGTGTATAAATGGTGAAAGGGATTCAATAAGGAGGACATAAGTAAGGTACTTATTAGTTAGTGGTCCAGGTAGAACGCGAACGAACGATTACAAGCTAGAAAAATTCAGGTTCAAGAAAGAGATAGGGAAGAACTGGTTCACAAATAGGGTAGTTGACGAATGGAATATGCTCAGCAGTCATGTGGTGAGTGCAAAATCTATAGGTTGTTTTAAGAATAGGTTGGATAAATTCATGGACAGCGACGATAGATGGTAGTGGGTGTTTTTACCTCGAGTAGGTCAAGTGGCCTTTTGTAGTCTCCTTATGTTCAATGTTTTTATGTGTGTTATTATAATATGGTACATGAAATAAGTGGCTACTTACTGATCCATTTTATGTCTAAATAGACTGGTAGGGCTGTGATCTTTTAAGTCCTGTGATGGATATCACAAGCGTAGCAGAAGCACTGGATGTCTTCTTCACTGAGTAGACAGTTGAGTGAAGTCTGCTAGCGTGTGTGGCTGTGTGCAAGTGTGCGTGTGTGTAGAGATTACCACCTCACAATGAGCTGACGAGAGACTGAGAGACCGGTTTGGGGGCAATGTTTTGTGTTCGGAACTGGATCTGTCTTCAGTGTCAAAATTTTCTTTGACCCACATATTTTTGTGCAATATACAAACATCTTATTTCTTACTTTAATTTGATGAAAATAATTCTAAATAATATGATATGCTTTTTACTTATTATTAGGAAAAAGGTAACAATTGTAAGACGAAGCTACAACCACAAAATGCATTGAAACATCAACACCCATACAGGTTTGAATGTCACATCTCGTTATTTTCTACATTTCTCTAATATATTACAAGCTTTTTGCTTGTCTTTGGCGTTCTTCTATATTAAAAACAATATATATAATATAAATCTTATGTAGACGATCAACTATAATGGTCTCAAACATTTTACTTTCCTCTGATTTATTTGAAATATATACCCAGATTCTTTCTCATGAAAACGCACACATCCGCTTCGCTCCACCCACGTAGAGGGCCCAACGTTCGCAATTTTCAACACTTCCCTAATATATTTCAAGCTTTATGCTTGTTTTTGGTTAGCTTTTATATAAAAAACAACATATATATTATAAATCTGATTTATTTATACAACTGTTATGGTCTTGAACGTCTTACTTTCGTCTTATTTAATCGAAATATTATCTCGCTCAGTGTCTACACAGATGAAGTTCTGAAGTTGGTGAGCTGTGATTCGTTACATGACTAGAGTCAAAATATTGGCAAACGCAGAAATTCGTATATTGAAAGTGTTTGCGATATGTTGGTCAGAATTTGCCTAGTCATTGCATCTTGGCAAGAGGTCTTGACATTACATGTAAACGCCTTAACACTGACATTCATGTGTGCTATCAAAAGCGTTAGCAATGAGGACTGAAACACAACTTACCTCAGTACTGTGTGAAGATGCATTGGTTCTCTCTCACTGGCTCGCGCAGAAAACGGAGCGGTACTGGCGGTAATATTAAAACTTCGTTCTATCATTTCTGCTCTCTGTTTATTTATTTAACGGGACTTAGCGCATAGACCCGACTGTTGCGCAGACCCTCCACTACTCTAGCTGATTCTATTTATTCACTTATTTATATAATTTTACTTTGTACTAATGAAGATAACGAACAGGATGGATATATCATTACTATCATCTGATTGAAGTATTGAAGTGTTAGAAGGGTTTTAATAAGGGGGATGTAGGAAAAGTTCTTACGATCAGTAGTCAGGATAGAACAAGAAATAACGGATTCAACCTAGAAAAATATAGATTTAATAAAGAAATAGGCAGAAATTGGTTTACAAATAGGGTGGTAGATGATTGGAACAGACTCAGTCAGCAGGTAGTTAGTGCAAAGACAATAAGGAGTTTTATGAGAAGACTAGACGAGTTCATGGATGGGGATGGGAGGTGGGTGTAGATAATAAGGTGGGTTAGGATTAACAGGAACTACCTAGTGCAGGCCTCCGGGCCTTTTGTAGCTTCCTTATTTTCTTATGTTCTTATATATATATTTTTTTTAGGTACGTAATGGTAAATACATTTTTTGTAGCAACATAACTAACCAAAAAAATAATAACATCACCTCAATAAAAAGTGAATATAATAATTTCTAAACGCGTATTAGTTCCTTATATAAGGAATATAGGTATAAATAAACAAATGTATAATATAATGCAGTGTTTACCTTCATACACTGCTAAGAGCCGTGTTTGTTTACGTTGTGAGTGCTAGTGGAATTAAGTTATATTACAACTGATACACTTACTACTCCATTACCACGTGTAAGTACATAATGCAGGGACTATTTAACAATATATTGGTGACTTTTTAGTGTGTATGTGATATGTTTTAAGGTTAAATATCGGGTGAAAGCGGCGGGTGGCTGTCGTGGCGGTGGGAATAATTATTAAATGTTTATAAGATGATTTTTGACTAGATTTGCGACTCTAGTTGTATCTTAACATCATTATATTGTTGTGCTTGCGTGTCTAGGTCAGGTCAGGTCAAGTTGGGTCGGCTGTTAATTAATATAGGAAAGTGAATTTTTTTTAAAAATCTAACATAAGCCAACAATGACCAACGGGGCGTCACTACATGTCATCACCACCGCCTCACTACACACACCGTATTTTTTTTCAATATTCAAATACAGTGAGACACAACAGTTGTGATAAATATAGTATAAACTTCCCACGGAACAGTTGTGCCACTTGGATAGACTTTTTGATACGGGACAAAGCAGAAATAAGGCTCAACATAAGTGACCCAAAGTGCTAATACAAGATGGCTGCCTCAAATGTAAACATAAACAAAGGCACAGCAGGGGATGCCCAGGGAGATCTATACCCATGCAGGATATGCCAGGTTCATTGTGTCTCTGGCATTAAATGCAATAATTGTCAAGTGTGGACACATTATGAGTGCAGTAGAATAATTATGTACCTACTAATAACCCTGACAAAATCCTCTAGAAAATACACATGCCAGGTATGCACGGAGAGTCACTATCCTGACTACAGTGACCTTAAGTCAGAGATAGAAACATTTTAAACAGAGGAGAGGAAGGTCATCAATGCAGCAAAAGATCATCCAAATGTTGGTGATACATCCAACACCATACAGACCACCCAACCAGGACCACGCACCCAGAACCACACAACCAGAGCACGAGAGGAGGTTCTGGGTAGCAACGAAGTTCAAAGTAATGCAGATGTATTACCGTTAGGAGACACACCTGAAGACCTCAACCTGTCTCAGTTACCGGGCTCCCAGCCACACCAGCCATCCCAGGCCCAGACACAGACACAAGTGCAAGGAACATCACAGGAAACCTCTAAAACCTACAGACCAAAACCGATATGCAGCCGCTATCGACACGGGGACTGCTGGTATGGAAGAAACGGTGAAAGGTGTCCCTTTTCACATCCCACGGTGTGTATGAAGTTTGTAAAACATGGATTTGACAAGAGAATAGGATGCAACGAAGGTAGGCAGTGCATTGCTTTTCATCCTATCATCTGTAGAGACTCCCTACTTTGGAAAGTGTGCACTAACCTTGACTGTATGTATCCCCACATTAAGGGGACAAGGAGAAGGCAGCCTGTCTATCAACAGCCTGCACAGGAGGCACCAAAACAGTGGAACAGACACCACAACCTCGAGACACAGACATCAAATCAGGGGAATAGACACAATTACCTTGAACCACAGGCACCAAAACAATGGAATAGATACCGCCACTCTGAGCCACAGAGTAAATCAGATATAATAGATAATAGAAACAGTGAGGAGAAGAATAACACAAAGGGAAATGAAAAACTCACTTTTTTAGGAAACCAAGTGGAGATGCTGGCAGCCCAACAAGAAAAAATACAGAAAATGATGGCCAACCTCATGAACCAATTGGAAAGACCAGAACCTTGGGGAAAAAGGTGCCACTGCTCCCACTAATAAAACTCATATCAACTAATATCAGGGGCTTATATCCAAGAAGCAATCAAAATAAAGTTCCACTACTACAAGAAATAGCCATCACAGACAAAGTACCCCTGATTGTCTTAACAGAAACACATTTACACAAAGGCATCCAAGATGAAGAGATAAGAATCCAACATTATGAGATTTTTCGCACTGACAGGAAGGACAGGAGCCATGGAGGAGTAGCCATGTACATCGAAAATAGTCTAGCAATAAATACAGAAATACTACTAAGCTTCTCCAACAGAACATGTGAAATTATGTCTCTCTTCATCAAAGCAATAAATTTTGTGGTAGCGATGGTATACAGACCTCCAAACACAACTCAATGTCAGTTTGAAGATATTATAAAAAGGCTTCACAACACACTAGAGAACCTGCCCGATCCAAATGCAGAATTTCTCCTCTGCGGGGACTTCAACTTCCCCCACGCTAACTGGGAATCTTTGGAGGTGGCAGGTGGAATGACAGAGGAAAAAAAGCAAGCAAGAAAATTGATTGCCCTCGCTGAGAATAAGTATTTGACCCAGTTCATCAACAAACCAACTAGAGGGTCTAACATCCTAGATCTGCTCTTTAGTAATAACCATGAAATAATACATAAATATGAACTCTTCCAGACCAACATGTCAGATCAAAAAACATGTGAAGCCACTTTAAAAATCAATGCACTAATGAACACAGTACCACAAAAGAAATGCAAAGCTCAAACAGAAATGGCAAAGCTAAATTTTTACCACATAGACATCAATTGGAATGATCTTAACCTTAAGTGGGAATCAGCATTGGCAAATAGAAGCACAGAGGAAATGCTCTCTTTTTTTACTGCAACATGCGAGGAGGTATGTAGGGAACATGTGCCATTGAAAAGCGTCTCAAAAAATAAACAACGCATACCAAGAGACCGGCGCATTCTAATGAGGAAAAGAGGCCACTACAAGAACAAATTGACAAGGGATCCTCCAACAAACATAGAGGTCAAGCTACAAAAGGTTCTCCTGGAAATAGAGAACAACTTACTAGAGTCACATGAAGAACAAAGGAAGAAAGAAGAAGCACAGGCTGTGAAAAACATAAAGGATAATTCTAAATATTTCTTCTCGTACGCAAACAAGAAAAGCAAAAATATATCAGCAGTAGGTCCACTTGAGAATATGGATGGAGGCCTTGAGTGTGATCCAGTGGAAATGGCAAATATCCTCAAAGCCCAGTACGAGAGTGTCTTCAGTGTGCCTGACCCTAACAAAACTGTACACGACCCAGCAGTCTTCTTCAGCACGCAAGCAACCATTGCACAAACACCACAACTGACAGACATCAACCCAGAAATCGAAGACATAATTGAAGCTATTGATGCCATCAGCTCAG
>JAXIVD010000275.1:47880-75380 GCA_036785275.1 Cancer borealis | reverse complement strand
TACTCTGAGCCACAGAGTAGATCAGACATAATAGATAATAGAAACAGTGAGGAGAAGAATAACACAAAGGGAAATGAAAAACTCACTTTTTTAGGAAACCAAGTGGAGATGCTGGCAGCCCAACAAGAAAAAATACAGAAAATGATGGCCAACCTTATGAACCAATTGGAAAGACCAGAACCTTGGGGAAAAAGGTGCCACTGCTCCCACTAATAAAACTCATATCAACTAATATCAGGGGCTTATATCCAAGGAGCAATCAAAATAAAGTTCCACTACTACAAGAAATAGCTATCACAGACAAAGTACCCCTGATTGTCTTAACAGAAACACATTTACACAAAGGCATCCTAGATGAAGAGATAAGAATCCAACATTATGAGATTTTTCGCACTGACAGGAAGGACAGGAGCCACGGAGGAGTAGCCATGTACATTGAAAATAGTCTAGCAATAAATACAGAAATACTACTAAGCTTCTCCAACGGAACATGTGAAATTATGTCTCTTCATCAAAGCAATAAATCTTGTGGTAGCGATGGTATACAGACCAAACACAACTCAATGTCAGTTTGAAGATATTATAAAAAGGCTTCACAACACACTAGAGAACCTGCCTGATCCAAATGCAGAATTTCTCCTCTGCGGGAACTTCAACTTCCCCCACGCTAACTGGGAATCTTTGGAGGTGGCAAGTGGAACGGCAGAGGAAAAAAAGCAAGCAAGAAAATTGATTGCCCTCGCTGAGAATAAGTATTTGACCCAGTTCATCAACAAACCAACTAGAGGGTCTAACATCCTAGATCTGCTCTTTAGTAATAACCATGAAATAATACATAAATATGAACTCTTCCAGACCAACATGTCAGACCACAAAACATGTGAAGCCACTTTAAAAATCAATGCACTAATGAACACAGTACCACAAAAGAAATGCGAAGCTCAAACAGAAATGGCAAAGCTAAATTTTTACCACATAGACATCAATTGGAATGATCTGAGGAACAACCTTAACATTAAGTTTGAGTCAGCATTGGCAAATAGAAGCACAGAGGAAATGCTCTCTTTTTTTACTGCAACATGCGAGGAGGTATGTAGGGAACATGTGCCATTGAAAAGCGTCTCAAAAAATAAACCGCATACCAAGAGACCGGCGCATTCTAATGAGGAAAAGAGGCCACTACAAGAACAAATTGACAAGGGATCCTCCACCAAACATAGAGGTCAAGCTACAAAAGGCTCTCCTGGAAATAGAGAACAACTTACTAGAGTCACATGAAGAAGAAAGAAGAAGCACAGGCTGTGAAAAACATAGAGGATAATTCTAAATATTTCTTCTCGTACGCAAACAAGAAAAGCAAAAATATATCAGCAGTAGGTCCACTTGAGAATATGGATGGAGACCTTGAGTGTGATCCAGTGGAAATGGCAAATATCCTCAAAGCCCCGTACGAGAGTGTCTTCAGTGTGCCTGACTCTTACAAAACTGTACACGACTCAGCAGTCTTCTTCAGCACGCAAGCAACCATCTCACAGACACCACAACTGACAGACATCAACCCAGAAATCGAAGACATAATTGAAGCTATTGATGTCATCAGCTCAGATTCTGCAGGTGGCCCAGATGGATTTAATACAAAGTTGTTGAAACAATGCAAATATGAACTGGCGGTACCACTGAAACTAATTGTCACAAAGTCCCTTGCAACGGGAAATATTCCCCCAACCCTTAAGGAAGGGATAGTGACACCCATTCACAAAGGAGGAAACAAAGGACTGGCCAAAAACTACCAGCCTGTGGTCCTAACCTCTCACATCACCAAAATTTTTGAACGGGTGGTCAGAAAGTATCTCGCTGAGCACTTGGAAAAGACATGCCTTTAATGAGGGTCAACACGGCTTCAGAAAAGGCCAGTCCTGCCTGTCGCAGTTATTGGCACATCAAGAATCACTAGTGCAAGACATCAGTGAGGGTACAAATGCTGATGTGATATATTTGGACTTTGCCAAGGCCTTCGACAAAGTTGACCATGGCCTCCTCCTCCTACAAACTAAGAGGCCTTGGCATAACAGGAAACCTCGGAAAGTGGATCCACAATTTTTTGACAGGCAGGATACAAAAGGTATCAGTCCAGGGGCACCTCTCAGACCCGAGTGAGGTGGTTAGTGGAGTCCCGCAGGGGTCAGTGCTGGGGCCTCTACTGTTCCTGATCATGATCGGAGACATTGCCGGGCTACCTCTTTTGCCGACGACACAAGGGTAAAGAGGAAAATAAAAACAGAGAAAGATGTGGCCCTGTTGCAGGAAGACTTGAATCATCTACTAGACTGGGCTGTTACAAATAACATGGCAATGAACAGCGACAAATTTGAACTAATTAAGTATGGTCCTCTACATGACATCAAACAAGACACCAGCTACCAGGCCCACCACCAAACCATCAACCCATCACAGCACGTGCGGGACCTGGGAATCACCATGAGTGCTGACAGTACCTTCTCCCAGCACATCATTAACATCACCAACACAGCCAAGAAATTAACTGGGTGGATCCTCAGGACCTTTCACACCAGGGAGAGGACCTGCATGCTAACACTATGGAAGGTCCTGGTCCTCCCCAGGCTGGAATATTGCTGCCAACTCTGGTCACCACACAAGACAGGGGACATAATCAAATTAGAAGCTGTACAAAGGTCCTTCAGTAAAATCTGTGACCTCCAGCACATGGATTACTGGGAGCGTCTACACCACCTTAGCCTGTACTCATTGCAGAGAAGGCATGAGAGGTACCTAGTGATCTATGTGTGGAAGACCCTGGAGAAACTGGTACCTGATGTAGGGCTCCAAGTGAATCACCACCCAAGAAAAGGACGTCTGTGCTACATTAAGGGGACACAAGCTACCACCCAGAGAATAGCAACAGTAGTCCACAATTCATTTACAAGGAACGGGGCTCGTCTGTTCAATGCTGTGCCAAAGGGCATCAGGGATTTGACTGGAATATCCACTGACTCCTTCAAGCGTCAGCTGGACAGATGGCTGGCATCATTGCCTGACGAGCCCCCAACGCCAGGCTACCCCAGCACCAGAACAAATTCTTTGGCGTACCTGCACACCACCAGAGAAGCGGAGGTCCACCTTAGCTGCGCCCTGAGAGGCGAAATTCTACAAAGTAATATATATATATATATATATATATATATATATATATACATATATACTTACTACTTACTTTGGTTATTTTGGATGATTTCGCCTGTTATTGGCACAGCTGAGGTGGGCCTCCACTGGTTCCAGGGTCCGCAGCTCCTATCCTCCGTGTGATTTCCAGGAGGGTGTTGTGGTGGGAGTTTGAGTATCCTGGTGTTGGTGGTTCGTCCGGTATTCTGCTCAGCCACTTGTCAAGTGTTCTTTTGAAGCTTTCTGGGGAGATGCCTGTATGGTCTCGGATCTCTCGAGGGAGACTGTTGAAGATGCGAGTACCATTATATGTGAAGGAATTGTGTACCAGTGTGCGCACTTTGTGTGTTGTGCCCAGGGTGCTCCTCACATAGCACAGTCTTCCTCTTCTTGGGTGGGTGTTTTCTTGTAGCGCCACATTTGGTACTATTCTCTCAAGGATCTTCCACACATATATGGCAATGTACCTCTCCCTTCTTCTTTGAAGTGAATATAATTTCAAGTGGCTGAGTCTTTCCCAGTAGTTCATGTGCTGGACTCCCTGAATCCTGCTGGTAAAGGTTCTCTGGATGGCTTCAAGGGTAATAATGTCCTGGACTGTGTGGGGGGACCACAGTTGACAGCAGTATTCCAGCTTGGGTAGGATCAGCAACAAGTTGTGTTCCAATGCAATTTGTTGGGCTGTGCAGTATTTCATCTCCAGTTGAGAGTAAATTGGCTATATTTTTATATTAGGCAATTTAATTCTCTCCTGGTGTAGGGCTAATGGTCCTGCCTTCAGTGGATTAAGGGCCTGTTTGGTCTCTTCTAAGGCAGTTGACCGTTGTAGCTCCTTAACCTAACCTATAATTATTTACATTCGGTCGGTTGTCGGGGCTGCCATCCCACTGCTTGGGAAGTTGTTCTGATGCGACTGTTCTTGGCAGATGGATTAGTGGTAGTTTTTCATTTGAAAAGGGGGAGAAGAGCAAATGTGCATGTCTTCTTTCCTTCCTGGTCCTCATACCTTGAAGTTTTGGACTGTGCACGACAAACAATCATTTGTAGTGCGTTTATTATGTGGTTAGGAGGTTATAAAGGGGCATTAGATTTAACTTAGAAATGCTCATTTCTCACAGATCCCCTACACTGTGTAGACAAGGCACAGAGAGGGAGGGTAGAGTAATGTGTCTGAACCTTCAGAATAAAGATAGAGGTGAGCTGAGCATAGAAACCTCAAACTCACCACACTGTGCATGTTCCATAGCTTTAGAATCTTCATATGATATCATTTTATATTACATTTCTCTTTGCTTTTGTCTAATGGTTTAAAGGGTGGAGAGGCTGGTACCCCTGGAATCCAAGTGAATGTTTGGAAAAGTAATGCTTTGTACAGTGGCAGAGGTAGAGGCTCTTATGCCTTGGCCATCCCTTTGTGGGATATTCACCGAGGGAGTGGAGTCAGAGGCTATAGATTGAATAGATGGTTACACAAAGGAAATCTCAATCTCAATGTTTAATTGATTTTGATTATAAGTATTGGTCATAGTTGTTATTTTGAAAATAAGCAAACTACTAATGTTTACATTCCTTCCTCTGCAGCGGGCACACCTTATGTCGGAGCAATGTTCTGCGTCAAGGTAGCACTCGGAAAGGACTTTCCGAGTGCTCCTCCTAAGGGGTACTTCCTCACCAAGATCTTGGAAATTCATGCACAGGTGAGTTGTTATTCTCATTGTCAATTACTTATTTGGGTAGAATATATATATATATATATATATATATATATATATATATATATATATATATATATATATATATATGTATATGTGTGTGTGTGTGTGTGTGTGTATATATATATATATATATATATATATATATATATATATATATATATATATATATATATATATATATATATATATATATATAATATATATATATATATATATATATATATATATATATATATATATATATATATATATATATATATATATATATATACATAAACAAATACATATACATATACATATACATGTGTATGTGTGTGTGTGTGTTACAGGAGCTGCCTTGTGTAGGTCAACTGTCCTTTTTTAGCCTCCTTATGTTCTTGTATATTTATATATGTATTTATTTATATATTTGTTTTGGTACACAATCGTTTTAAATGCATAATGCAATAGCTGTAGTAAATTGGTTATTTCTTTAGTATGCCTCCCCCTTGACTTTGACATCGTGGAGCTGATGGTCCTGTCTTCAGTGGATTAAAGGCCTTTGGTCTCTTCTAAGACAGTTGACCTCTAGTTCCTGCAACCTAACCTACTATCAATATTTGGTGGTGAAGCTGCGCTAATAAGCACAACAAGTTGTGTTCCGATGCAATTTGTTGGGCTGTGTAGTATTTCATCTCCAGTTGAAGAGAGTAAATTGGCTATATTTTTATATTAGGCAATTTAATTCTCTCCTGGTGTGGGGCTAATGGTCCTGCCTTCAGTGGATTAAGGGCCTGTTTGGTCTCTTCTAAGGCAGTTGACCGTTGTAGTTCCTTAACCTAACCTATAATTATTTACATTCGGTCGGTTGTCGGGGCTGCCATCCTACTGCTTGGGAGGTTGTGTTCCGACGCGACTCTTCTTGGCAGATGGATTAGTGGTAGTTTTTCATTTGAAAAGGGGGAGAAGAGCAAATGTGCATGTCTTCTTTCCTTCCTGGTCCTCATACCTTGAAGTTTTGGACTGTGCACGACAAACAATCATTTGTAGTGCGTTTATTATGTGGTTAGGAGGTTATAAAGGGGCATTAGATTTAACTTAGAAATGCTCATTTCTCACAGATCCCCTACACTGTGTAGACAAGGCACAGAGAGGGAGGGTAGAGTAATGTGTCTGAACCTTCAGAATAAAGATAGAGGTGAGCTGAGCATAGAAACCTCAAACTCACCACACTGTGCATGTTCCATAGCTTTAGAATCTTCATATGATATCATTTTATATTACATTTCTCTTTGCTTTTGTCTAATGGTTTAAAGGGTGGAGAGGCTGGTACCCCTGGAATCCAAGTGAATGTTTGGAAAAGTAATGCTTTGTACAGTGGCAGAGGTAGAGGCTCTTATGCCTTGGCCATCCCTTTGTGGGATATTCACCGAGGGAGTGGAGTCAGAGGCTATAGATTGAATAGATGGTTACACAAAGGAAATCTCAATCTCAATGTTTAATTGATTTTGATTATAAGTATTGGTCATAGTTGTTATTTTGAAAATAAGCAAACTACTAATGTTTACATTCCTTCCTCTGCAGCGGGCACACCTTATGTCGGAGCAATGTTCTGCGTCAAGGTAGCACTCGGAAAGGACTTTCCGAGTGCTCCTCCTAAGGGGTACTTCCTCACCAAGATCTTGGAAATTCATGCACAGGTGAGTTGTTATTCTCATTGTCAATTACTTATTTGGGTAGAATATATATATATATATATATATATATATATATATATATATATATATATATATGTATATGTGTGTGTGTGTGTGTGTGTATATATATATATATATATATATATATATATATATATATATATATATATATATATATATATATATATATATATATATATATATATATATATATATATATATATATATATATATATATATATATATATATATATATACATAAACAAATACATATACATATACATGTGTGTGTGTTACAGGAGCTGCCTTGTGTAGGTCAACTGTCCTTTTTTAGCCTCCTTATGTTCTTGTATATTTATATATGTATTTATTTATATATTTGTTTTGGTACACAATCGTTTTAAATGCATAATGCAATAGCTGTAGTAAATTGGTTATTTCTTTAGTATGCCTCCCCCTTGACTTTGACATCGTGGAGCTGATGGTCCTGTCTTCAGTGGATTAAAGGCCTTTGGTCTCTTCTAAGACAGTTGACCTCTAGTTCCTGCAACCTAACCTACTATCAATATTTGGTGGTGAAGCTGCGCTAATAAGCACAACAAGTTGTGTTCCGATGCAATTTGTTGGGCTGTGTAGTATTTCATCTCCAGTTGAAGAGAGTAAATTGGCTATATTTTTATATTAGGCAATTTAATTCTCTCCTGGTGTGGGGCTAATGGTCCTGCCTTCAGTGGATTAAGGGCCTGTTTGGTCTCTTCTAAGGCAGTTGACCGTTGTAGTTCCTTAACCTAACCTATAATTATTTACATTCGGTCGGTTGTCGGGGCTGCCATCCTACTGCTTGGGAGGTTGTGTTCCGACGCGACTCTTCTTGGCAGATGGATTAGTGGTGGTTTTTCATTTGAAAAGGGGGAGAAGAGCAAATGTGCATGTCTTCTTTCCTTCCTGGTCCTCATACCTTGAAGTTTTGGACTGTGCACGACAAACAATCATTTGTAGTGCGTTTATTATGTGGTTAGGAGGTTATAAAGGGGCATTAGATTTAACTTAGAAATGCTCATTTCTCACAGATCCCCTACACTGTGTAGACAAGGCACAGAGAGGGAGGGTAGAGTAATGTGTCTGAACCTTCAGAATAAAGATAGAGGTGAGCTGAGCATAGAAACCTCAAACTCACCACACTGTGCATGTTCCATAGCTTTAGAATCTTCATATGATATCATTTTATATTACATTTCTCTTTGCTTTTGTCTAATGGTTTAAAGGGTGGAGAGGCTGGTACCCCTGGAATCCAAGTGAATGTTTGGAAAAGTAATGCTTTGTACAGTGGCAGAGGTAGAGGCTCTTATGCCTTGGCCATCCCTTTGTGGGATATTCACCGAGGGAGTGGAGTCAGAGGCTATAGATTGAATAGATGGTTACACAAAGGAAATCTCAATCTCAATGTTTAATTGATTTTGATTATAAGTATTGGTCATAGTTGTTATTTTGAAAATAAGCAAACTACTAATGTTTACATTCCTTCCTCTGCAGCGGGCACACCTTATGTCGGAGCAATGTTCTGCGTCAAGGTAGCACTCGGAAAGGACTTTCCGAGTGCTCCTCCTAAGGGGTACTTCCTCAGCAAGATCTTGGAAATTCATGCACAGGTGAGTTGTTATTCTCATTGTCAATTACTTATTTGGGTAGAATATATATATATATATATATATATATATATATATATATATATATATATATATATATATATATATATATATATATATATGTATATGTGTGTGTGTGTGTGTGTGTGTGTATATATATATATATATATATATATATATATATATATATATATATATATATATATATATATATATATATATATATATATATAATATATATATATATATATATATATATATATATATATATATATATATATATATATATATATATATATATATATACATAAACAAATACATATACATATACATGTGTGTGTGTTACAGGAGCTGCCTTGTGTAGGTCAACTGTCCTTTTTTAGCCTCCTTATGTTCTTGTATATTTATATATGTATTTATTTATATATTTGTTTTGGTACACAATCGTTTTAAATGCATAATGCAATAGCTGTAGTAAATTGGTTATTTCTTTAGTATGCCTCCCCCTTGACTTTGACATCGTGGAGCTGATGGTCCTGTCTTCAGTGGATTAAAGGCCTTTGGTCTCTTCTAAGACAGTTGACCTCTAGTTCCTGCAACCTAACCTACTATCAATATTTGGTGGTGAAGCTGCGCTAATAAGCACAACAAGTTGTGTTCCGATGCAATTTGTTGGGCTGTGTAGTATTTCATCTCCAGTTGAAGAGAGTAAATTGGCTATATTTTTATATTAGGCAATTTAATTCTCTCCTGGTGTGGGGCTAATGGTCCTGCCTTCAGTGGATTAAGGGCCTGTTTGGTCTCTTCTAAGGCAGTTGACCGTTGTAGTTCCTTAACCTAACCTATAATTATTTACATTCGGTCGGTTGTCGGGGCTGCCATCCTACTGCTTGGGAGGTTGTGTTCCGACGCGACTCTTCTTGGCAGATGGATTAGTGGTAGTTTTTCATTTGAAAAGGGGGAGAAGAGCAAATGTGCATGTCTTCTTTCCTTCCTGGTCCTCATACCTTGAAGTTTTGGACTGTGCACAACAAACAATCATTTGTAGTGCGTTTATTATGTGGTTAGGAGGTTATAAAGGGGTATTAGATTTAACTTAGAAATGCTCATTTCTCACAGATCCCCTACACTGTGTAGACAAGGCACAGAGAGGGAGGGTAGAGTAATGTGTCTGAACCTTCAGAATAAAGATAGAGGTGAGCTGAGCATAGAAACCTCAAACTCACCACACTGTGCATGTTCCATAGCTTTAGAATCTTCATATGATATCATTTTATATTACATTTCTCTTTGCTTTTGTCTAATGGTTTAAAGGGTGGAGAGGCTGGTACCCCTGGAATCCAAGTGAATGTTTGGAAAAGTAATGCTTTGTACAGTGGCAGAGGTAGAGGCTCTTATGCCTTGGCCATCCCTTTGTGGGATATTCACCGAGGGAGTGGAGTCAGAGGCTATAGATTGAATAGATGGTTACACAAAGGAAATCTCAATCTCAATGTTTAATTGATTTTGATTATAAGTATTGGTCATAGTTGTTATTTTGAAAATAAGCAAACTACTAATGTTTACATTCCTTCCTCTGCAGCGGGCACACCTTATGTCGGAGCAATGTTCTGCGTCAAGGTAGCACTCGGAAAGGACTTTCCGAGTGCTCCTCCTAAGGGGTACTTCCTCACCAAGATCTTGGAAATTCATGCACAGGTGAGTTGTTATTCTCATTGTCAATTACTTATTTGGGTAGAATATATATATATATATATATATATATATATATATATATATATATATATATATATATATATATATATATATGTATATGTGTGTGTGTGTGTGTGTGTGTATATATATATATATATATATATATATATATATATATATATATATATATATATATATATATATATATAATATATATATATATATATATATATATATATATATATATATATATATATATATATATATATATATATATATATATATATATATATATATATACATAAACAAATACATATACATATACATGTGTGTGTGTTACAGGAGCTGCCTTGTGTAGGTCAACTGTCCTTTTTTAGCCTCCTTATGTTCTTGTATATTTATATATGTATTTATTTATATATTTGTTTTGGTACACAATCGTTTTAAATGCATAATGCAATAGCTGTAGTAAATTGGTTATTTCTTTAGTATGCCTCCCCCTTGACTTTGACATCGTGGAGCTGATGGTCCTGTCTTCAGTGGATTAAAGGCCTTTGGTCTCTTCTAAGACAGTTGACCTCTAGTTCCTGCAACCTAACCTACTATCAATATTTGGTGGTGAAGCTGCGCTAATAAGCACAACAAGTTGTGTTCCGATGCAATTTGTTGGGCTGTGTAGTATTTCATCTCCAGTTGAAGAGAGTAAATTGGCTATATTTTTATATTAGGCAATTTAATTCTCTCCTGGTGTGGGGCTAATGGTCCTGCCTTCAGTGGATTAAGGGCCTGTTTGGTCTCTTCTAAGGCAGTTGACCGTTGTAGTTCCTTAACCTAACCTATAATTATTTACATTCGGTCGGTTGTCGGGGCTGCCATCCTACTGCTTGGGAGGTTGTGTTCCGACGCGACTCTTCTTGGCAGATGGATTAGTGGTAGTTTTTCATTTGAAAAGGGGGAGAAGAGCAAATGTGCATGTCTTCTTTCCTTCCTGGTCCTCATACCTTGAAGTTTTGGACTGTGCACGACAAACAATCATTTGTAGTGCGTTTATTATGTGGTTAGGAGGTTATAAAGGGGCATTAGATTTAACTTAGAAATGCTCATTTCTCACAGATCCCCTACACTGTGTAGACAAGGCACAGAGAGGGAGGGTAGAGTAATGTGTCTGAACCTTCAGAATAAAGATAGAGGTGAGCTGAGCATAGAAACCTCAAACTCACCACACTGTGCATGTTCCATAGCTTTAGAATCTTCATATGATATCATTTTATATTACATTTCTCTTTGCTTTTGTCTAATGGTTTAAAGGGTGGAGAGGCTGGTACCCCTGGAATCCAAGTGAATGTTTGGAAAAGTAATGCTTTGTACAGTGGCAGAGGTAGAGGCTCTTATGCCTTGGCCATCCCTTTGTGGGATATTCACCGAGGGAGTGGAGTCAGAGGCTATAGATTGAATAGATGGTTACACAAAGGAAATCTCAATCTCAATGTTTAATTGATTTTGATTATAAGTATTGGTCATAGTTGTTATTTTGAAAATAAGCAAACTACTAATGTTTACATTCCTTCCTCTGCAGCGGGCACACCTTATGTCGGAGCAATGTTCTGCGTCAAGGTAGCACTCGGAAAGGACTTTCCGAGTGCTCCTCCTAAGGGGTACTTCCTCACCAAGATCTTGGAAATTCATGCACAGGTGAGTTGTTATTCTCATTGTCAATTACTTATTTGGGTAGAATATATATATATATATATATATATATATATATATATATATATATATATATATATATATATATATATATATATATATATATATGTATATGTGTGTGTGTGTGTGTGTGTGTGTATATATATATATATATATATATATATATATATATATATATATATATATATATATATATATATATATATATATATATATATATATATATATATATATATATATATATATATATATATATATATATATATATATATATATATATATATATATATATATATATATATACATAAACAAATACATATACATATACATGTGTGTGTGTTACAGGAGCTGCCTTGTGTAGGTCAACTGTCCTTTTTTAGCCTCCTTATGTTCTTGTATATTTATATATTTGTTTTGGTACACAATCGTTTTAAATGCATAATGCAATAGCTGTAGTAAATTGGTTATTTCTTTAGTATGCCTCCCCCTTGACTTTGACATCGTGGAGCTGATGGTCCTGTCTTCAGTGGATTAAAGGCCTTTGGTCTCTTCTAAGACAGTTGACCTCTAGTTCCTGCAACCTAACCTACTATCAATATTTGGTGGTGAAGCTGCGCTAATAAGCACAACAAGTTGTGTTCCGATGCAATTTGTTGGGCTGTGTAGTATTTCATCTCCAGTTGAAGAGAGTAAATTGGCTATATTTTTATATTAGGCAATTTAATTCTCTCCTGGTGTGGGGCTAATGGTCCTGCCTTCAGTGGATTAAGGGCCTGTTTGGTCTCTTCTAAGGCAGTTGACCGTTGTAGTTCCTTAACCTAACCTATAATTATTTACATTCGGTCGGTTGTCGGGGCTGCCATCCTACTGCTTGGGAGGTTGTGTTCCGACGCGACTCTTCTTGGCAGATGGATTAGTGGTAGTTTTTCATTTGAAAAGGGGGAGAAGAGCAAATGTGCATGTCTTCTTTCCTTCCTGGTCCTCATACCTTGAAGTTTTGGACTGTGCACAACAAACAATCATTTGTAGTGCGTTTATTATGTGGTTAGGAGGTTATAAAGGGGCATTAGATTTAACTTAGAAATGCTCATTTCTCACAGATCCCCTACACTGTGTAGACAAGGCACAGAGAGGGAGGGTAGAGTAATGTGTCTGAACCTTCAGAATAAAGATAGAGGTGAGCTGAGCATAGAAACCTCAAACTCACCACACTGTGCATGTTCCATAGCTTTAGAATCTTCATATGATATCATTTTATATTACATTTCTCTTTGCTTTTGTCTAATGGTTTAAAGGGTGGAGAGGCTGGTACCCCTGGAATCCAAGTGAATGTTTGGAAAAGTAATGCTTTGTACAGTGGCAGAGGTAGAGGCTCTTATGCCTTGGCCATCCCTTTGTGGGATATTCACCGAGGGAGTGGAGTCAGAGGCTATAGATTGAATAGATGGTTACACAAAGGAAATCTCAATCTCAATGTTTAATTGATTTTGATTATAAGTATTGGTCATAGTTGTTATTTTGAAAATAAGCAAACTACTAATGTTTACATTCCTTCCTCTGCAGCGGGCACACCTTATGTCGGAGCAATGTTCTGCGTCAAGGTAGCACTCGGAAAGGACTTTCCGAGTGCTCCTCCTAAGGGGTACTTCCTCACCAAGATCTTGGAAATTCATGCACAGGTGAGTTGTTATTCTCATTGTCAATTACTTATTTGGGTAGAATATATATATATATATATATATATATATATATATATATATATATATATATATATATATATATATATATATATATATATATGTGTATATGTGTGTGTGTGTGTGTGTGTATATATATATATATATATATATATATATATATATATATATATATATATATATATATATATATATATATATATATATATATATATAATATATATATATATATATATATATATATATATATATATATATATATATATATATATATATATATATATATATATATATACATAAACAAATACATATACATATACATGTGTGTGTGTTACAGGAGCTGCCTTGTGTAGGTCAACTGTCCTTTTTTAGCCTCCTTATGTTCTTGTATATTTATATATGTATTTATTTATATATTTGTTTTGGTACACAATCGTTTTAAATGCATAATGCAATAGCTGTAGTAAATTGGTTATTTCTTTAGTATGCCTCCCCCTTGACTTTGACATCGTGGAGCTGATGGTCCTGTCTTCAGTGGATTAAAGGCCTTTGGTCTCTTCTAAGACAGTTGACCTCTAGTTCCTGCAACCTAACCTACTATCAATATTTGGTGGTGAAGCTGCGCTAATAAGCACAACAAGTTGTGTTCCGATGCAATTTGTTGGGCTGTGTAGTATTTCATCTCCAGTTGAAGAGAGTAAATTGGCTATATTTTTATATTAGGCAATTTAATTCTCTCCTGGTGTGGGGCTAATGGTCCTGCCTTCAGTGGATTAAGGGCCTGTTTGGTCTCTTCTAAGGCAGTTGACCGTTGTAGTTCCTTAACCTAACCTATAATTATTTACATTCGGTCGGTTGTCGGGGCTGCCATCCTACTGCTTGGGAGGTTGTGTTCCGACGCGACTCTTCTTGGCAGATGGATTAGTGGTAGTTTTTCATTTGAAAAGGGGGAGAAGAGCAAATGTGCATGTCTTCTTTCCTTCCTGGTCCTCATACCTTGAAGTTTTGGACTGTGCACGACAAACAATCATTTGTAGTGCGTTTATTATGTGGTTAGGAGGTTATAAAGGGGCATTAGATTTAACTTAGAAATGCTCATTTCTCACAGATCCCCTACACTGTGTAGACAAGGCACAGAGAGGGAGGGTAGAGTAATGTGTCTGAACCTTCAGAATAAAGATAGAGGTGAGCTGAGCATAGAAACCTCAAACTCACCACACTGTGCATGTTCCATAGCTTTAGAATCTTCATATGATATCATTTTATATTACATTTCTCTTTGCTTTTGTCTAATGGTTTAAAGGGTGGAGAGGCTGGTACCCCTGGAATCCAAGTGAATGTTTGGAAAAGTAATGCTTTGTACAGTGGCAGAGGTAGAGGCTCTTATGCCTTGGCCATCCCTTTGTGGGATATTCACCGAGGGAGTGGAGTCAGAGGCTATAGATTGAATAGATGGTTACACAAAGGAAATCTCAATCTCAATGTTTAATTGATTTTGATTATAAGTATTGGTCATAGTTGTTATTTTGAAAATAAGCAAACTACTAATGTTTACATTCCTTCCTCTGCAGCGGGCACACCTTATGTCGGAGCAATGTTCTGCGTCAAGGTAGCACTCGGAAAGGACTTTCCGAGTGCTCCTCCTAAGGGGTACTTCCTCACCAAGATCTTGGAAATTCATGCACAGGTGAGTTGTTATTCTCATTGTCAATTACTTATTTGGGTAGAATATATATATATATATATATATATATATATATATATATATATATATATATATATATATATATATATATATATATATATATGTATATGTGTGTGTGTGTGTGTGTGTGTATATATATATATATATATATATATATATATATATATATATATATATATATATATAATATATATATATATATATATATATATATATATATATATATATATATATATATATATATATATATATATATATATATATATATATATACATAAACAAATACATATACATATACATGTGTGTGTGTTACAGGAGCTGCCTTGTGTAGGTCAACTGTCCTTTTTTAGCCTCCTTATGTTCTTGTATATTTATATATTTGTTTTGGTACACAATCGTTTTAAATGCATAATGCAATAGCTGTAGTAAATTGGTTATTTCTTTAGTATGCCTCCCCCTTGACTTTGACATCGTGGAGCTGATGGTCCTGTCTTCAGTGGATTAAAGGCCTTTGGTCTCTTCTAAGACAGTTGACCTCTAGTTCCTGCAACCTAACCTACTATCAATATTTGGTGGTGAAGCTGCGCTAATAAGCACAACAAGTTGTGTTCCGATGCAATTTGTTGGGCTGTGTAGTATTTCATCTCCAGTTGAAGAGAGTAAATTGGCTATATTTTTATATTAGGCAATTTAATTCTCTCCTGGTGTGGGGCTAATGGTCCTGCCTTCAGTGGATTAAGGGCCTGTTTGGTCTCTTCTAAGGCAGTTGACCGTTGTAGTTCCTTAACCTAACCTATAATTATTTACATTCGGTCGGTTGTCGGGGCTGCCATCCTACTGCTTGGGAGGTTGTGTTCCGACGCGACTCTTCTTGGCAGATGGATTAGTGGTAGTTTTTCATTTGAAAAGGGGGAGAAGAGCAAATGTGCATGTCTTCTTTCCTTCCTGGTCCTCATACCTTGAAGTTTTGGACTGTGCACAACAAACAATCATTTGTAGTGCGTTTATTATGTGGTTAGGAGGTTATAAAGGGGCATTAGATTTAACTTAGAAATGCTCATTTCTCACAGATCCCCTACACTGTGTAGACAAGGCACAGAGAGGGAGGGTAGAGTAATGTGTCTGAACCTTCAGAATAAAGATAGAGGTGAGCTGAGCATAGAAACCTCAAACTCACCACACTGTGCATGTTCCATAGCTTTAGAATCTTCATATGATATCATTTTATATTACATTTCTCTTTGCTTTTGTCTAATGGTTTAAAGGGTGGAGAGGCTGGTACCCCTGGAATCCAAGTGAATGTTTGGAAAAGTAATGCTTTGTACAGTGGCAGAGGTAGAGGCTCTTATGCCTTGGCCATCCCTTTGTGGGATATTCACCGAGGGAGTGGAGTCAGAGGCTATAGATTGAATAGATGGTTACACAAAGGAAATCTCAATCTCAATGTTTAATTGATTTTGATTATAAGTATTGGTCATAGTTGTTATTTTGAAAATAAGCAAACTACTAATGTTTACATTCCTTCCTCTGCAGCGGGCACACCTTATGTCGGAGCAATGTTCTGCGTCAAGGTAGCACTCGGAAAGGACTTTCCGAGTGCTCCTCCTAAGGGGTACTTCCTCACCAAGATCTTGGAAATTCATGCACAGGTGAGTTGTTATTCTCATTGTCAATTACTTATTTGGGTAGAATATATATATATATATATATATATATATATATATATATATATATATATATATATATATATATATATATATATATGTATATGTGTGTGTGTGTGTGTGTGTGTGTGTATATATATATATATATATATATATATATATATATATATATATATATATATATATATATATATATATATATATATATATATATATATAATATATATATATATATATATATATATATATATATATATATATATATATATATATATATATATATATATACATAAACAAATACATATATATATACATGTGTGTGTGTGTGTGTGTGTTACAGGAGCTGCCTTGTGTAGGTCAACTGTCCTTTTTTAGCCTCCTTATGTTCTTGTATATTTATATATGTATTTATTTATATATTTGTTTTGGTACACAATCGTTTTAAATGCATAATGCAATAGCTGTAGTAAATTGGTTATTTCTTTAGTATGCCTCCCCCTTGACTTTGACATCGTGGAGCTGATGGTCCTGTCTTCAGTGGATTAAAGGCCTTTGGTCTCTTCTAAGACAGTTGACCTCTAGTTCCTGCAACCTAACCTACTATCAATATTTGGTGGTGAAGCTGCGCTAATAAGCACAACAAGTTGTGTTCCGATGCAATTTGTTGGGCTGTGTAGTATTTCATCTCCAGTTGAAGAGAGTAAATTGGCTATATTTTTATATTAGGCAATTTAATTCTCTCCTGGTGTGGGGCTAATGGTCCTGCCTTCAGTGGATTAAGGGCCTGTTTGGTCTCTTCTAAGGCAGTTGACCGTTGTAGTTCCTTAACCTAACCTATAATTATTTACATTCGGTCGGTTGTCGGGGCTGCCATCCTACTGCTTGGGAGGTTGTGTTCCGACGCGACTCTTCTTGGCAGATGGATTAGTGGTAGTTTTTCATTTGAAAAGGGGGAGAAGAGCAAATGTGCATGTCTTCTTTCCTTCCTGGTCCTCATACCTTGAAGTTTTGGACTGTGCACGACAAACAATCATTTGTAGTGCGTTTATTATGTGGTTAGGAGGTTATAAAGGGGCATTAGATTTAACTTAGAAATGCTCATTTCTCACAGATCCCCTACACTGTGTAGACAAGGCACAGAGAGGGAGGGTAGAGTAATGTGTCTGAACCTTCAGAATAAAGATAGAGGTGAGCTGAGCATAGAAACCTCAAACTCACCACACTGTGCATGTTCCATAGCTTTAGAATCTTCATATGATATCATTTTATATTACATTTCTCTTTGCTTTTGTCTAATGGTTTAAAGGGTGGAGAGGCTGGTACCCCTGGAATCCAAGTGAATGTTTGGAAAAGTAATGCTTTGTACAGTGGCAGAGGTAGAGGCTCTTATGCCTTGGCCATCCCTTTGTGGGATATTCACCGAGGGAGTGGAGTCAGAGGCTATAGATTGAATAGATGGTTACACAAAGGAAATCTCAATCTCAATGTTTAATTGATTTTGATTATAAGTATTGGTCATAGTTGTTATTTTGAAAATAAGCAAACTACTAATGTTTACATTCCTTCCTCTGCAGCGGGCACACCTTATGTCGGAGCAATGTTCTGCGTCAAGGTAGCACTCGGAAAGGACTTTCCGAGTGCTCCTCCTAAGGGGTACTTCCTCACCAAGATCTTGGAAATTCATGCACAGGTGAGTTGTTATTCTCATTGTCAATTACTTATTTGGGTAGAATATATATATATATATATATATATATATATATATATATATATATATATATATATATATATATATATATATATATATATATGTATATGTGTGTGTGTGTGTGTGTGTGTGTATATATATATATATATATATATATATATATATATATATATATATATATATATATATATATATATATATATATATATATATATATATATATATATATATATATATATATATATATATATATATATATATATATATATATATATATATATATATATATATATATACATAAACAAATACATATACATATACATGTGTGTGTGTTACAGGAGCTGCCTTGTGTAGGTCAACTGTCCTTTTTTAGCCTCCTTATGTTCTTGTATATTTATATATTTGTTTTGGTACACAATCGTTTTAAATGCATAATGCAATAGCTGTAGTAAATTGGTTATTTCTTTAGTATGCCTCCCCCTTGACTTTGACATCGTGGAGCTGATGGTCCTGTCTTCAGTGGATTAAAGGCCTTTGGTCTCTTCTAAGACAGTTGACCTCTAGTTCCTGCAACCTAACCTACTATCAATATTTGGTGGTGAAGCTGCGCTAATAAGCACAACAAGTTGTGTTCCGATGCAATTTGTTGGGCTGTGTAGTATTTCATCTCCAGTTGAAGAGAGTAAATTGGCTATATTTTTATATTAGGCAATTTAATTCTCTCCTGGTGTGGGGCTAATGGTCCTGCCTTCAGTGGATTAAGGGCCTGTTTGGTCTCTTCTAAGGCAGTTGACCGTTGTAGTTCCTTAACCTAACCTATAATTATTTACATTCGGTCGGTTGTCGGGGCTGCCATCCTACTGCTTGGGAGGTTGTGTTCCGACGCGACTCTTCTTGGCAGATGGATTAGTGGTAGTTTTTCATTTGAAAAGGGGGAGAAGAGCAAATGTGCATGTCTTCTTTCCTTCCTGGTCCTCATACCTTGAAGTTTTGGACTGTGCACAACAAACAATCATTTGTAGTGCGTTTATTATGTGGTTAGGAGGTTATAAAGGGGCATTAGATTTAACTTAGAAATGCTCATTTCTCACAGATCCCCTACACTGTGTAGACAAGGCACAGAGAGGGAGGGTAGAGTAATGTGTCTGAACCTTCAGAATAAAGATAGAGGTGAGCTGAGCATAGAAACCTCAAACTCACCACACTGTGCATGTTCCATAGCTTTAGAATCTTCATATGATATCATTTTATATTACATTTCTCTTTGCTTTTGTCTAATGGTTTAAAGGGTGGAGAGGCTGGTACCCCTGGAATCCAAGTGAATGTTTGGAAAAGTAATGCTTTGTACAGTGGCAGAGGTAGAGGCTCTTATGCCTTGGCCATCCCTTTGTGGGATATTCACCGAGGGAGTGGAGTCAGAGGCTATAGATTGAATAGATGGTTACACAAAGGAAATCTCAATCTCAATGTTTAATTGATTTTGATTATAAGTATTGGTCATAGTTGTTATTTTGAAAATAAGCAAACTACTAATGTTTACATTCCTTCCTCTGCAGCGGGCACACCTTATGTCGGAGCAATGTTCTGCGTCAAGGTAGCACTCGGAAAGGACTTTCCGAGTGCTCCTCCTAAGGGGTACTTCCTCACCAAGATCTTGGAAATTCATGCACAGGTGAGTTGTTATTCTCATTGTCAATTACTTATTTGGGTAGAATATATATATATATATATATATATATATATATATATATATATATATATATATATATATATATATATATATATATATGTATATGTGTGTGTGTGTGTGTGTGTGTATATATATATATATATATATATATATATATATATATATATATATATATATATATATATATATATATATATATATATATATATATATATATATATATATATATATATATATATATATATATATATATATATATATATATATATATATATATATATATATATATACATAAACAAATACATATACATATACATGTGTGTGTGTTACAGGAGCTGCCTTGTGTAGGTCAACTGTCCTTTTTTAGCCTCCTTATGTTCTTGTATATTTATATATGTATTTATTTATATATTTGTTTTGGTACACAATCGTTTTAAATGCATAATGCAATAGCTGTAGTAAATTGGTTATTTCTTTAGTATGCCTCCCCCTTGACTTTGACATCGTGGAGCTGATGGTCCTGTCTTCAGTGGATTAAAGGCCTTTGGTCTCTTCTAAGACAGTTGACCTCTAGTTCCTGCAACCTAACCTACTATCAATATTTGGTGGTGAAGCTGCGCTAATAAGCACAACAAGTTGTGTTCCGATGCAATTTGTTGGGCTGTGTAGTATTTCATCTCCAGTTGAAGAGAGTAAATTGGCTATATTTTTATATTAGGCAATTTAATTCTCTCCTGGTGTGGGGCTAATGGTCCTGCCTTCAGTGGATTAAGGGCCTGTTTGGTCTCTTCTAAGGCAGTTGACCGTTGTAGTTCCTTAACCTAACCTATAATTATTTACATTCGGTCGGTTGTCGGGGCTGCCATCCTACTGCTTGGGAGGTTGTGTTCCGACGCGACTCTTCTTGGCAGATGGATTAGTGGTAGTTTTTCATTTGAAAAGGGGGAGAAGAGCAAATGTGCATGTCTTCTTTCCTTCCTGGTCCTCATACCTTGAAGTTTTGGACTGTGCACGACAAACAATCATTTGTAGTGCGTTTATTATGTGGTTAGGAGGTTATAAAGGGGCATTAGATTTAACTTAGAAATGCTCATTTCTCACAGATCCCCTACACTGTGTAGACAAGGCACAGAGAGGGAGGGTAGAGTAATGTGTCTGAACCTTCAGAATAAAGATAGAGGTGAGCTGAGCATAGAAACCTCAAACTCACCACACTGTGCATGTTCCATAGCTTTAGAATCTTCATATGATATCATTTTATATTACATTTCTCTTTGCTTTTGTCTAATGGTTTAAAGGGTGGAGAGGCTGGTACCCCTGGAATCCAAGTGAATGTTTGGAAAAGTAATGCTTTGTACAGTGGCAGAGGTAGAGGCTCTTATGCCTTGGCCATCCCTTTGTGGGATATTCACCGAGGGAGTGGAGTCAGAGGCTATAGATTGAATAGATGGTTACACAAAGGAAATCTCAATCTCAATGTTTAATTGATTTTGATTATAAGTATTGGTCATAGTTGTTATTTTGAAAATAAGCAAACTACTAATGTTTACATTCCTTCCTCTGCAGCGGGCACACCTTATGTCGGAGCAATGTTCTGCGTCAAGGTAGCACTCGGAAAGGACTTTCCGAGTGCTCCTCCTAAGGGGTACTTCCTCACCAAGATCTTGGAAATTCATGCACAGGTGAGTTGTTATTCTCATTGTCAATTACTTATTTGGGTAGAATATATATATATATATATATATATATATATATATATATATATATATATATATATATATATATATATATATATATATATATATATGTATATGTGTGTGTGTGTGTGTGTGTGTGTATATATATATATATATATATATATATATATATATATATATATATATATATATATATATATATATATATATATATATATATATAATATATATATATATATATATATATATATATATATATATATATATATATATATATATATATATATATATATATATATACATAAACAAATACATATACATATACATGTGTGTGTGTTACAGGAGCTGCCTTGTGTAGGTCAACTGTCCTTTTTTAGCCTCCTTATGTTCTTGTATATTTATATATTTGTTTTGGTACACAATCGTTTTAAATGCATAATGCAATAGCTGTAGTAAATTGGTTATTTCTTTAGTATGCCTCCCCCTTGACTTTGACATCGTGGAGCTGATGGTCCTGTCTTCAGTGGATTAAAGGCCTTTGGTCTCTTCTAAGACAGTTGACCTCTAGTTCCTGCAACCTAACCTACTATCAATATTTGGTGGTGAAGCTGCGCTAATAAGCACAACAAGTTGTGTTCCGATGCAATTTGTTGGGCTGTGTAGTATTTCATCTCCAGTTGAAGAGAGTAAATTGGCTATATTTTTATATTAGGCAATTTAATTCTCTCCTGGTGTGGGGCTAATGGTCCTGCCTTCAGTGGATTAAGGGCCTGTTTGGTCTCTTCTAAGGCAGTTGACCGTTGTAGTTCCTTAACCTAACCTATAATTATTTACATTCGGTCGGTTGTCGGGGCTGCCATCCTACTGCTTGGGAGGTTGTGTTCCGACGCGACTCTTCTTGGCAGATGGATTAGTGGTAGTTTTTCATTTGAAAAGGGGGAGAAGAGCAAATGTGCATGTCTTCTTTCCTTCCTGGTCCTCATACCTTGAAGTTTTGGACTGTGCACAACAAACAATCATTTGTAGTGCGTTTATTATGTGGTTAGGAGGTTATAAAGGGGCATTAGATTTAACTTAGAAATGCTCATTTCTCACAGATCCCCTACACTGTGTAGACAAGGCACAGAGAGGGAGGGTAGAGTAATGTGTCTGAACCTTCAGAATAAAGATAGAGGTGAGCTGAGCATAGAAACCTCAAACTCACCACACTGTGCATGTTCCATAGCTTTAGAATCTTCATATGATATCATTTTATATTACATTTCTCTTTGCTTTTGTCTAATGGTTTAAAGGGTGGAGAGGCTGGTACCCCTGGAATCCAAGTGAATGTTTGGAAAAGTAATGCTTTGTACAGTGGCAGAGGTAGAGGCTCTTATGCCTTGGCCATCCCTTTGTGGGATATTCACCGAGGGAGTGGAGTCAGAGGCTATAGATTGAATAGATGGTTACACAAAGGAAATCTCAATCTCAATGTTTAATTGATTTTGATTATAAGTATTGGTCATAGTTGTTATTTTGAAAATAAGCAAACTACTAATGTTTACATTCCTTCCTCTGCAGCGGGCACACCTTATGTCGGAGCAATGTTCTGCGTCAAGGTAGCACTCGGAAAGGACTTTCCGAGTGCTCCTCCTAAGGGGTACTTCCTCACCAAGATCTTGGAAATTCATGCACAGGTGAGTTGTTATTCTCATTGTCAATTACTTATTTGGGTAGAATATATATATATATATATATATATATATATATATATATATATATATATATATATATATATGTGTATATGTGTGTGTGTGTGTGTGTGTATATATATATATATATATATATATATATATATATATATATATATATATATATATATATATAATATATATATATATATATATATATATATATATATATATATATTTATATATATATATATATATATATATATATATATATATATATATATATACATAAACAAATACATATACATATACATGTGTGTGTGTTACAGGAGCTGCCTTGTGTAGGTCAACTGTCCTTTTTTAGCCTCCTTATGTTCTTGTATATTTATATATGTATTTATTTATATATTTGTTTTGGTACACAATCGTTTTAAATGCATAATGCAATAGCTGTAGTAAATTGGTTATTTCTTTAGTATGCCTCCCCCTTGACTTTGACATCGTGGAGCTGATGGTCCTGTCTTCAGTGGATTAAAGGCCTTTGGTCTCTTCTAAGACAGTTGACCTCTAGTTCCTGCAACCTAACCTACTATCAATATTTGGTGGTGAAGCTGCGCTAATAAGCACAACAAGTTGTGTTCCGATGCAATTTGTTGGGCTGTGTAGTATTTCATCTCCAGTTGAAGAGAGTAAATTGGCTATATTTTTATATTAGGCAATTTAATTCTCTCCTGGTGTGGGGCTAATGGTCCTGCCTTCAGTGGATTAAGGGCCTGTTTGGTCTCTTCTAAGGCAGTTGACCGTTGTAGTTCCTTAACCTAACCTATAATTATTTACATTCGGTCGGTTGTCGGGGCTGCCATCCTACTGCTTGGGAGGTTGTGTTCCGACGCGACTCTTCTTGGCAGATGGATTAGTGGTAGTTTTTCATTTGAAAAGGGGGAGAAGAGCAAATGTGCATGTCTTCTTTCCTTCCTGGTCCTCATACCTTGAAGTTTTGGACTGTGCACGACAAACAATCATTTGTAGTGCGTTTATTATGTGGTTAGGAGGTTATAAAGGGGCATTAGATTTAACTTAGAAATGCTCATTTCTCACAGATCCCCTACACTGTGTAGACAAGGCACAGAGAGGGAGGGTAGAGTAATGTGTCTGAACCTTCAGAATAAAGATAGAGGTGAGCTGAGCATAGAAACCTCAAACTCACCACACTGTGCATGTTCCATAGCTTTAGAATCTTCATATGATATCATTTTATATTACATTTCTCTTTGCTTTTGTCTAATGGTTTAAAGGGTGGAGAGGCTGGTACCCCTGGAATCCAAGTGAATGTTTGGAAAAGTAATGCTTTGTACAGTGGCAGAGGTAGAGGCTCTTATGCCTTGGCCATCCCTTTGTGGGATATTCACCGAGGGAGTGGAGTCAGAGGCTATAGATTGAATAGATGGTTACACAAAGGAAATCTCAATCTCAATGTTTAATTGATTTTGATTATAAGTATTGGTCATAGTTGTTATTTTGAAAATAAGCAAACTACTAATGTTTACATTCCTTCCTCTGCAGCGGGCACACCTTATGTCGGAGCAATGTTCTGCGTCAAGGTAGCACTCGGAAAGGACTTTCCGAGTGCTCCTCCTAAGGGGTACTTCCTCACCAAGATCTTGGAAATTCATGCACAGGTGAGTTGTTATTCTCATTGTCAATTACTTATTTGGGTAGAATATATATATATATATATATATATATATATATATATATATATATATATATATATATATATATATATATATATATATATGTATATGTGTGTGTGTGTGTGTGTGTGTATATATATATATATATATATATATATATATATATATATATATATATATATATATATATATATAATATATATATATATATATATATATATATATATATATATATATATATATATATATATATATATATATATATATATATATATATATATACATAAACAAATACATATACATATACATGTGTGTGTGTTACAGGAGCTGCCTTGTGTAGGTCAACTGTCCTTTTTTAGCCTCCTTATGTTCTTGTATATTTATATATTTGTTTTGGTACACAATCGTTTTAAATGCATAATGCAATAGCTGTAGTAAATTGGTTATTTCTTTAGTATGCCTCCCCCTTGACTTTGACATCGTGGAGCTGATGGTCCTGTCTTCAGTGGATTAAAGGCCTTTGGTCTCTTCTAAGACAGTTGACCTCTAGTTCCTGCAACCTAACCTACTATCAATATTTGGTGGTGAAGCTGCGCTAATAAGCACAACAAGTTGTGTTCCGATGCAATTTGTTGGGCTGTGTAGTATTTCATCTCCAGTTGAAGAGAGTAAATTGGCTATATTTTTATATTAGGCAATTTAATTCTCTCCTGGTGTGGGGCTAATGGTCCTGCCTTCAGTGGATTAAGGGCCTGTTTGGTCTCTTCTAAGGCAGTTGACCGTTGTAGTTCCTTAACCTAACCTATAATTATTTACATTCGGTCGGTTGTCGGGGCTGCCATCCTACTGCTTGGGAGGTTGTGTTCCGACGCGACTCTTCTTGGCAGATGGATTAGTGGTAGTTTTTCATTTGAAAAGGGGGAGAAGAGCAAATGTGCATGTCTTCTTTCCTTCCTGGTCCTCATACCTTGAAGTTTTGGACTGTGCACAACAAACAATCATTTGTAGTGCGTTTATTATGTGGTTAGGAGGTTATAAAGGGGCATTAGATTTAACTTAGAAATGCTCATTTCTCACAGATCCCCTACACTGTGTAGACAAGGCACAGAGAGGGAGGGTAGAGTAATGTGTCTGAACCTTCAGAATAAAGATAGAGGTGAGCTGAGCATAGAAACCTCAAACTCACCACACTGTGCATGTTCCATAGCTTTAGAATCTTCATATGATATCATTTTATATTACATTTCTCTTTGCTTTTGTCTAATGGTTTAAAGGGTGGAGAGGCTGGTACCCCTGGAATCCAAGTGAATGTTTGGAAAAGTAATGCTTTGTACAGTGGCAGAGGTAGAGGCTCTTATGCCTTGGCCATCCCTTTGTGGGATATTCACCGAGGGAGTGGAGTCAGAGGCTATAGATTGAATAGATGGTTACACAAAGGAAATCTCAATCTCAATGTTTAATTGATTTTGATTATAAGTATTGGTCATAGTTGTTATTTTGAAAATAAGCAAACTACTAATGTTTACATTCCTTCCTCTGCAGCGGGCACACCTTATGTCGGAGCAATGTTCTGCGTCAAGGTAGCACTCGGAAAGGACTTTCCGAGTGCTCCTCCTAAGGGGTACTTCCTCACCAAGATCTTGGAAATTCATGCACAGGTGAGTTGTTATTCTCATTGTCAATTACTTATTTGGGTAGAATATATATATATATATATATATATATATATATATATATATATATATATATATATATATATATATATATGTATATGTGTGTGTGTGTGTGTGTGTGTGTATATATATATATATATATATATATATATATATATATATATATATATATATATATATATATATATATATATATATATATATATAATATATATATATATATATATATATATATATATATATATATATATATATATATATATATATATATATATACATAAACAAATACATATATATATACATGTGTGTGTGTGTGTGTGTGTTACAGGAGCTGCCTTGTGTAGGTCAACTGTCCTTTTTTAGCCTCCTTATGTTCTTGTATATTTATATATGTATTTATTTATATATTTGTTTTGGTACACAATCGTTTTAAATGCATAATGCAATAGCTGTAGTAAATTGGTTATTTCTTTAGTATGCCTCCCCCTTGACTTTGACATCGTGGAGCTGATGGTCCTGTCTTCAGTGGATTAAAGGCCTTTGGTCTCTTCTAAGACAGTTGACCTCTAGTTCCTGCAACCTAACCTACTATCAATATTTGGTGGTGAAGCTGCGCTAATAAGCACAACAAGTTGTGTTCCGATGCAATTTGTTGGGCTGTGTAGTATTTCATCTCCAGTTGA
>JAXIVD010000275.1:30000-37680 GCA_036785275.1 Cancer borealis | reverse complement strand
CTACTACCACCACCACCTCCACCACCACCACCTAGGAGTCGTTTTTTACCACCTGCCTCCACTACTTGACCACCTGAGCACACACACACACACACACACACACACACACACACACACACACACACACACACACACACCTGCCCTTCCCATAATCACCCATAATACACCTGGGCTCACTCTAACACAAAAAGAAAAAAAATGGATAAAAGTAAATGAAAGAATAAAATAGTTGGTGATAAGAAAATGAAATGATAAATAAATTGGTGAATAAATGGAGAAGAAAAAATATTAGTAAATTGTAATGTTCAGAAATTGTATATGTGGAACATGTATAAATAAAAAAGAGGAAAAAAAAAAGAAAAAAAAATGGAGATATGAATGTAGGTTAGTTTGATAAAAAAAAAATGTATATAACTATTTTTTAACAACCACCACCTGACACACACACACACACACACACACACACACACACACACACACACACACACACACACACACACACACACACACACACATCTAGGTACCTGTAGTGTTAAATAAATAAAATGTTAAATTAACCTTCGTGTAGTTGCCATAAGCTTAACACAGATCAATTAGTGATAATAATTATTGGCCTCAGTCTGGAAAATGTTGAAAAAAAAAGAAAAAGAAAGAAGAGATAAAATTCTTAATCATATTTTTCTCCCTTCCTCTTCCTCCTCCTCCTCCTCTTCTCCCTCTCCCTCCTCCTCCTCCTCTTCTCCTTCCTCCTGCTCCTCCTCCCCCAAACCTTGAAAGCATTACTGACACTCAACAGACTTTAAAAGGAAGTAAAAAAGATCGATTGAGAGATGAAAGGTTTTGAATGTGATTTGGTGGTGGTGATGGTGGTGGTGGTGGTGGTGGTGGTGTGGTATAATAATAATAAAACACACACTAATCAAAATCAAAGAAATATTCCATAACAACATAAACTCAATAATTATATACGAGAATAACAAACACTTCCATTCATTACCTTCAAAAAATAAATAAATAAATAAAATCGCATACCAAATAAGTTAAAAGAATAGTCGATATAATATTTTTTTCTAACCTTGATAAAAGCATAACCTAATTAACTCCCTAATGAGATGAGAGAGAGAGAGAGAGAGAGAGAGAGAGAGAGAGAGAGAGAGAGAGAGAGAGAGAGAGAGAGAGAGAGAGAGAGAGAGAGAGAGAGAGAGAGAGAGAGAGAAAAAAAAATATATATATATATCTGCTGCTCTGATCCTTTGATTGAACCACCGACGCATTTTATTGGGAAAAATAATATATGAAGACTGCAACCTTGACAGAACATAAGGAAAATAATGTTAAGACTGCAACCTTGACAGAACATAAGGAAAATAATGTTAATTAAGACCACCATCACCACTACTCTCAAAAATTCCTACAACGCATCATCAGAGCCATGCAGTGGATAGCCTACAGGTGCTATAGGCAAAACAAAAAAATATATATAAATAAATAAATAAATAAAAAGCTTGACAAAACGTAAGGAAAATAGCATATAGAGCCTGTAAGCTTGACAGAACATAACAGAACATTTACACGCCAAAATATCCATGATTTACGCCACACCACATGCGACTCCACACCAATGTAACAGAACACTGAGGCTGCATCACAATCACACCACAATACATCATAGCAACGAGAACATTACATATAGACAAGTGAAAACCTCTATTTACACAACCTAACCTACACTCTCTTGAAAATCTATCATCAAACTAGCATGACAAGCAAAGAATCACAGTATTAAAAAAAAAAATACTGTAGCTTCAGGAAAGAGAGGAGCAAAGTTGAGAGAGAAGTGCAGAGGATTACAAAAAGAAGGAGAGATGAATCCTGTATATCTGAGAAAGTATAGCGTAAGGAGCTTTCATCTGTATGCGAGTGGGTGGATGAGTGGGAGAGAGAGAGGGAGGGAAAGAGCAAGAGCGAGGGAGAGGGAGAGGGAGAGGGAGAGGGAGAGGGAGAGGGAGAGGAAGAGGGAGAGAAGGAGAGGAGAGGGAGGGAGGGAGGCTGGTGGATTACAGAGTGGAAACGTGGTATGTTTGAGGCAGCGGAAGGGTGGTGGGAGAGGCAGGGTGGGTGTGTGTGTTTGTGAAATGATGGTAGAGTGGAGTGTGTGTGTGTGTGTGTGTGTGTGTGTGTGTGTGTGTGTGTGTGTGTGTTAGTCTGTCAGGGTGAGGGAATGTGATGTGTTTAAAGTCGTTAAGGATGAGGAATGAATAGTATATGAGAGGAATGATTGATCCAGTCCCTCCCACACCCTCAAAAAAATAATTAAATAAAAAAAATAAAAGTATTGTGATTGAAACTTATGCATTTTGGTATTCATCAATGCAATATTCTGTACCTATAAAAAAAAACGTATGTAAAGAAATACTAATTAGTTAAGTAGTTATATTAGTTAGTTAAAGTTAATTAGTGAGTTAGTTTTGTATAGTGTATTTCATCTGAGTAACTGATGTTGTAGGAGTTCAAGTTGATCACAAGACTGCATGAATAACTCTTCTCTTTCAGGCGAGCTAATCCCCAACACTCAGCTAATGACGTTCTCTTGTTTCCCTTCCCAGGATGAGATTAGACTTCCTTCATTAGCAGGAAACCCAACTACCTCAACCCACCTTGTGCTCACATACACACACATATACACACACACACACACACACACACACATACACACAAAAGAAAAAGAGAACAAAAAACATACATATTCAGCTAGATAAGAGTAAAAGATAAAACAAACAGACGCACACATACACAGCCAAATAAAAGAAAGAAAAGAGAAAAAAAACGCACATAGACACCCAGACAAAAGTATATAAAAAAAAACACATACACAGCCAGAAAAAAAAAATCACACATACACATACACACACACACATAAGAAAAAGAAAAACAGACACACACACACACACTACAATCATCACATTAACTGAAAATACAACTCTTAGTGACCACAAAAAAACACACACACACACACACGCATGCACAAGATGGCCGCCTCAGGGAAGACTACAGCCCAGACCTCCTCAGGCACCTCCTCGGTCTTCTCTATCTTCCGTTACATGCATAAGGTAAGTTGGCTTAGCACTTGCATTTAATTCTCAAGCGATTTTTGTTTTCAGAAATTTCTCAAAGGATTTCCATATTGTTTTCATGGATTCAAATTATGTTGATGTGTAAGAGTTTAAATAATTACTTCACTATTGTATATTCTGCTGGTACTGTATTGTTATTATATGGGTTGTATTGTGTTGTGTAATGTATTCTTCGTCTTCTAACATCACGTAATAATCCATAAGTTTGTCGTCTTTCTCATTGTATATCACGCTTGTGTCCCCAATTTAACCTCGATAATTTCAATCCGTCTAATTCAAATTTTGGATAGTTCGACCCGGGTCTTCCCACAATTTGGTTGAATTGTAGAGATTTTAGTACGTATAAATGAACATTCACACAAGGAATTAAAAACAAAAGAAAAAAAGTGGAAACATTTGTGGAAGAATATTAAAAAAAATAATTAACAACAGAATATAAAGATGAATAAAAGAAAACATACAAAACAAGAACAATAGTGTAAAATATTTCCATACACCAAACGGAATATAAAAAATAATAAATTAATAATAATAAATGTATATATGCATAGAAACAAAATAAAGAAGGATGAATAAATGAAATAATAAGGTAAATAAAAGTGCATCCACCCAGTACTTCCATCCCATCCTCAGCTTCCCATTGTTAGTACTCAATAAAAGAGGAAGAATAAATAAAATAACAAAATAAATGAGAGAAATAAAAATGTAAATATGCATAGAAACAAAATTAACGAGGAAGAATAAATAAAATAAAGTAAATTCGTCCACCCAGTACTTCCCTCCCTCCTCAGCTTCCTTTGTTAGTACTCACCGCTGGGAGACATGTGTTCAGCGTTGCCTCTCATGTCTAGCGTGTGGTGCAGCTGACACATCTTGAGGAACGCTTGTACCGCCAGACAGTTGGCATTGTCCGGCAGCAGGATCTGTTCCACCTCGTACTGCTGGAACAGCTTCACGTCGTTGGGCCATGGCTCCTGGGCTGAGAGGGAGGGGGGAGGGGGTGTATTATTATTAACATCATCATCATCATCATCATCATATTTGTTAGCCCCTTTATAATTTCCTGTCTACACTTTCCATATAGTACCTAACCCTAACTTTGCTATTTAAAACCTTGAGCCTAAGAACATTAAAGAAGAAAAGTGATCACGAATAATAAAAAATAATAAATGGTAAGTGCAAAAATTATGTATGTTTTGAGAACCTTTTTCAGCAAATAACCCAATGTAAGTATGTGGCAGGTGATTGTAACTAGCAGTGTTGGAAGAGGGCAGTGGTATAGTCAAGATTTTCCTAGTGAGGGGCATAGACTTGTACAAAACATGAGAAGACAAGGAATATACAAGTTAAAATTATGATAAGATATAGATGTAAGTGGAGCTTCTTGGATTTGTGTGGATTGTATCACTGGAGAAATCAATCTAGAGGTGTGCAATCCATGTCACTTCATACTGTGCATATCAAAACTCTCTTAGCAAGGTAGTTTTAGTCCTCTTGCTACGCTAATGGAAAGGTGGATATTCTAAAAATTATGGACTTATGTATAAATGAGTGTTGGAATCATTCAAAACACATTAAAGTGTGTAGGAAACATATGTTGTACAGGAACAAATCAATTAAAGGGATTGGTAAATTTCCATTGTTAAGTTCATGAGAGCCTCGCCAAATTGTTGTTTGGCTCAAAATTTTCAACGCCACCACTCTTATTTTCTAATGTAATCAAACTAAACTTAATCTAACCCAACCCAACCAAACCAAACATACCCTAACATAATTTAACCCAACGGTGGTGTTCCGTCTCCTTATCAGTTATTGAACAAAATTAAAACTTCATGAACAAGTAATTCCTAACAGAAAAGTAAATCAGCAGTGTCTTGTATATGCAGAAGGCACCTTGTATAAAACATAGGTGTCCTTCGCAATGAGACGAATGTAACACTGGAATAATATCTAGTGATTTTCTCTTTTTAATATTTTACCGCAACTTAAAATGAGAACAATCTATACCAACAGACTAACACACCAGTGAGTTGACTCAGTGAAGGTGGTAAAAAGTACTCTGTCGGGGATAGTAAGTTGCCAAATATAAGAGAAAATCTTTATAATAAGCCTGCATGCAATTGAGACAAAACTAGCAGTATGCACAAATGCACAACACAACTAAAAGTAAATTGATAAAGGAAGTAATGTACAGAAAGCAATATCAAGGTAAGAATGAAGGGTTAATTTTCA
Organism: Cancer borealis; assembly: GCA_036785275.1. NCBI lineage: Eukaryota > Metazoa > Arthropoda > Malacostraca > Decapoda > Cancridae > Cancer > Cancer borealis. Next base: position 32,314 of record JAXIVD010000275.1, on the reverse strand, counting down.
CTTCTTCACCAGAATGGCGTGTGGCTACGCAAGAAAATGGTGTTTACACCTCATCCAACCCCTGACTTTTGGTCATAGAAAACATTTGATGGCTTCTAAATTAACATAACATCACATAAATTAAGCAAATCTTAACCTATATTGACAAATAAAAAAACCTTGTTCAAACCAAACTAATCTTTACTTTTCGAAGAGGTCTCATAGAAAACATTGAATATCTCAGAAATTAGGAATTTGCGACAGAAATGTAAATTAAGAAAACCTTCTCAGAATGCATCAAGACTGGACTCGGAGAACGGTGTGGCCCTGTTGTAGAAAATCACCAAAAATATTAACAATTAAGATTTGTTTTGTCAATGTATTAAGATTTTGTTTCCTACCTCACGGAGTACTTTTCTTTTGTCATATATTATTTCAACTAACTTTCAAATGCTCTTTGGGAAATTGTTACTTTGGTCAAAATCATGTTAATAGATAAAATACTACACGTAGCTGTTGCCCATGAGGTTATACGTGGCGTTAAATTTGATAAAGAAATGCCATTAACTTTTTCATGCCATTAATAGTGTGTTATGTGATAATCAAAAGATTGAAATAATTAAGAGTATAGCCTATTTAAGCCTAAACCATATATAAGAGACATGCTTTTATTTCTTTATCATATCTTTAAAAATACCAAATAATGCGTGATTTTGACCAATAAACAATTTTTTTTGAAGTTTGAAGTTTAGTGGTAAAAAGTATAATTAGACAAATACACCATAACATAGAAAAAACTAAGTACTAGCATTAACAATACGAATCATTACCATATTAACACATAGACAATTACGAACACAGACCACATACCCTACACACACACCCTACCAAGGGTGAGTGTGTACACACACACGCACGCACACACTCAACACACCACCACTCAAAACACCAGCAACACTTTTCTAACACACTTTATTTCAACACACTCACCAACACATCCACACAAACACACACTCCCTAACACACCACACCACTTAGTTTTTGGTATTGTTTAGGGCTGCGACGATTCAGTCAATCATATGAGCCCTGGTGGTGAAGTCCTGTGAGGGTGTCACAGGCGTGTTAGCTGACCCGTCTTCTTCAAGAAGGCGCTGGTGAGACGGATGACAGCTGGTTGTCGTGAGGGGTGGACGCCTGCTGCTGCTATAGTCTTCCAAATCTTAACATCGATTTCTGGTGGGGCAGAATCCAGTATTCCCATGGGTCCAACGCTGCCTGTCTACGTGAACTAACCAGTTAGAACGATGTACATAAGTAAAAGGCATATAAAATGCTTTAACGAAATTTGACAGCGTTGGACCCATGAGAATACTGGATTCTGCCCCACCAGGAATCTATGTTAAGATTTGGAAGACTATAACAGAGTGAGCAGGTCAAAGGTGGTGACGTTCAGGGCCAGGAGTTGGGAGCGGAGACACGACACCACTACAACACCACACCACTACAACACAACACCACAACACAACACTACCACATTACCACCAACACACCCACAACACACCTTTCCCAACACATGCTGACTCACCTCCCAACTCTACTGAAATGGAGTCAGTAAGCAGCACGGACGGCATTGCAGACTCTCTCCTGACTCTCCTCTGCAATGTTTTGGTTCTGAATCAGCTGTTTGGGGGGACCGGCGCGCCCCAAACAACTGCGCAGCGTCACTAGGGAACACGCACACGCTCAATAAGAACCTGAGAACTATATAATGATGACTAGAAAAGCAGGAATATTATATAGAAAAGCAGGATAATTATATAGTAAAGTATGAGAATTATATGGTATTTAAAGGAAAGGTCATTTAATATAATATCGATGCATGCAAGTAGACGAGAAAGAGACGCACACACTTAATAAGGAGAAATATATATTAATGACTAGAAAATCAAGAAATTATATAATATTAAAGGGAGGCTAACCTTATATAATGTCCATGTAAGTAAGAGGCCTAAAAGAGGATGAATAGAGAAATAAAGAAAGACTGAAGACGCACACGCTCAATAAGGACTAGAAAGGCAGGAAAATTATATAGTATGAAAGGGAAGCAAATGTAATACTATCTCGATGTAAATAAGAGGCCTAAAATAGGATGAGAAAGACGAACAAAGAGAGGTTATAAAGAGACATACACGCTCGATATGAACTAAAATGAAAAGACAGGGCCAGATTTACTATAGGCTTCGTAGACCATTAACCTAGGACCCACTGGTATTTTGGGGACCACTGATATATATTGGATACTGAAACATGCCCTACATTTCTATAGATTCTGAGG